>JAQQSW010013082.1:0-12393 GCA_028646575.1 Pseudocheirus occidentalis
ATCTCAGTAAAGGGACAGGGACAGGGTAGAGAACAAAACAAGGTGGGGGTGCAGGATAGGAAGGAGGGACATACAATTAACCTCTCACAATTTGCCCACCATGGAGATGTTCTGTGTAATTACACAGGTACAGCCTGTATTGAATTGCTGCTCCTCCCAGTGGGAGTGGGGGACAGGGGAGGAACTGCAAGAATCTAGTATTTAAAGCTATACAATCAAATGCAACTGGGAAATAATACATAAAGGGACCGGGGCAGGGAGCCCCTCCCTGCCCTGCTAGAAAGCTAGAGGGGTGTTGGAGGAGGGCATAAAAGGGAAAAGATTGTGGGAGGAGCCTTACAGTGGGACCAATGTTCTAGGCTGGGGGGTAGGGGCAAAAAAGGGAGAAAATTTGTAACTCAAAACCTTGTGGAATTGAATGATGTAACCAAGAAATAAATTAAAATTTTAAAAAATGAGGGTGATGTGATATTTGATTATAAACAAGTTGTAATAATATTAGTGATATTTACTATGATAGCGATTTGTCCATCTGCAATCTTGGCTATTATGAAAATGTATACAGGGGTTTAAAGTTATAATTTATTTTCTCTGCAAGGTGATTTGGAAATGCATTCACCTAAATAGACAATGGTTTGTTCAAAAAGCACGTTCTCTTATCTAAATGTTATTAAGAAGCTAATAAATAAACTAAAAGTTCTTAGAAAACTGCACAAAAGCTGCTGTCTTGTAGGATTCCTATTTAACAAATGAGAATCCTTGGGGAAAGATAGGGGTGTGGTTTTTCAAGTCTGTTTCATCTAAGGATATATTTATATGTTAGGAACTTTGTGATATCCAAGGATTCTGTAATAACTAGGAATTTTAGTTTGTTATATTATTTTGGGACTTAAGGACATTTTACACTAAATTAGTTTTAATGAATTCCAATGTTTAAAAGGTTTATTTTTGCTTTAAGAAGAAGTTTCAGTTAAAATTGTTTTGCTATAAAACAAGCATTTACAAAAGCATGCTCGGGAAAGGAAACTTGGTAATTATGTTAAGAAAAGACCTTGTGAAATCTCCTTTTACAAGCTGTCAACTATGTGGAAGAGGTTTCATGACCAGAGAATTTAGAACTGTATAGCAGTCAATATCAGGATAAATTGTAAGCTCTTAGTTTTTGAGAAAGGGAAATACTTTTATGAAGA
Source organism: Pseudocheirus occidentalis (assembly GCA_028646575.1). NCBI lineage: Eukaryota > Metazoa > Chordata > Mammalia > Diprotodontia > Pseudocheiridae > Pseudocheirus > Pseudocheirus occidentalis. The sequence continues at coordinate 1,191 of JAQQSW010013082.1, forward strand.
AATGCTTTATGAGATCTTTGGTATGATTTGTACAAGGCCTACTAAATTTCTAATTGCAAACTAATTTGTTATAATAATTTGATATTGATGACAATTAGGCCCAAATTTACTGTGAATTATCCAAGTAACAGAGAACGGAAGGAACAGGATGACTTGGTGAGACAGGTACTGGTCAACTTAGTGTTACCCAAATGAAATTGCCATAGTGCCTTGTGAAAGGACACACACACACACACACACACACACACACACACACACACACACACACACAAAATATTTGAGGCAACAGATTAGCAGAGAGGCTAGGTGAGGCCACGACATTTGGAGAGTTATACAGAGGTTTCAGTGTAGTGGAGCACTTTCATTGTTTTTATACAGGGAAGATTAGTAACAGGATGAGGAAGATGTATGACAGGGAAGGAGGCACAAGACAAGCAAAATTTTATGATCCAAGATGGCTGAAGCAATTTCATCATTCCTTTCTCCCACTCCCTCCCTAGTCTTAGTCAAGAAGTTATGTCAGAGCACAGCAACAGCCCTGGAAATACGAAGTAAACAAAGAGACTACAGGTGGAGAAGCCTGCCAGTTAGCATCTGCCCTTAGTGTAAGAAAGCCCATGCTTTTATTGATAATGTTTATATGATCTGAAAATGCAGTTGATGTCACTTAAAGTTGTGTCATACTAGAACAATCCGATTACAAACCTGGTTTTAATGCCAAAACTAATCATTGTTAATTGATAGTGAACTCTGTATGGAAAGGAGGAGTTTGGGTGAAAACCTTATCCAGATTGGCTCTGCCCATTCAAAACAGTTCTTCTGTATTGTATGGGGACCGGGAAGCAGGGGTGCCAGGGTTCCATGTCAGTTCCCTTTGTTTTGTAAACTTGCCTAGGTCCCTGGAAATATTTGTGCAAGCATGGTCACTAGCTGCAGGAAAAGGAAATCATCTTAGTACATATTTTCAGATGAGTTGTGATAATTTTGATTGGTGAAGCTTGCCATCTGATGTAAAAGAACCTACCATCTGGGGGAGACGTCACTTAACTACCCAGAGGATGTGACTGTTACAGGTTCCTCAGGGCAAAAAGGCCAAAAGGACAATCCCAGCCTCAGCCCGGAATGGGATCCTTTTGGCTCAGTTTCCCCATTCTGTTCCTTTGAAAAGGAATGTTTTACACCTGACTATTCCTAAGTCTGGCTATAAGGCGGATGTGATACTGAGTGCGGCTACTTTCTCCAGTCACTTTTTATCATGGCAGGTTTCTGTACCCAAAGCCAGGAGTCAGTGAGGAATGAGCATAATGCAAGCAAGTACGTGAAATTTGGGGGTTTTCAATAAAATAATTAGGGAAATTGGTACTCTTTTAGGGTCTTAAGAAAGAATTTCAGTGTTAAGTTTCTCTTAGAGGGAGGTATCATATGGAATACTTTTGCACTGATAGAAAGATTAAATGTTTGTTTTGATATGATTTCATTCCATGACCTAAACACAGTTAATATTTGAACTACTGTACAGCTCATGGAACATGGTTAAAGGAAGATAGAGAGGGCAGCTAGGTGTCACAGTGAATAGAGCACCGGCCTTGGAGTCAGGTGGACCTGAGTTCAAATCCAGCCTCAGACACTTAACACAAACTAGCCATGTGACCTTGGGCAAGTCATTTAACTCCAACTGCCTTCCAAAAAGCAAAAAATAAAAATCAGATAAAGGCAGATAGAGAAGTTTCAGAAACAGATATAAATCTATTAGAGCAATAACTTCTGATCTTAATGGAAAAATCTGACTTCATGAACTAGAACAAAGTATAGAAGTGCATGCAAGATATTTAAAGATCACTTTAAAAGATGTTCCTTAACCAATGTGAGGTTATAGTCATATCTAAAATGGGTTACAGGAACTTGCTATTTAAGATTTTATAGGACTGTTAACTGACTTTTCTTGAGTCTAACTCCAGGTGAGGATATCAAGAAATGTTGTCTGTGCCCTGTAAGGGGCATTTATGAATTGCAGAGGGTTATCTCACAGGGAAGATGGAAGAACAACTGTTCCTGCCTGACTTGACGTAGAATTCTCCTGAATCAATTTCCTCATTGATAACTGTCAGACTTTAAGGGGTTCAATGCCAGTCTACACAACTTCTGCCTAGAATTTAGGGAAATGTTTCCTTGCTTTAGTTATGTCCCTACTCTGAATGGCAAATTTCTAGGAACAAAACTTTTATAAGCATAATACCAAATCTATTAAATAATAGGTTGGTGTAGGAACATCTGAGGTTGCTACAGTAAGATCTAAGTCTGAGATTAAGGTATCAGGCTTATGATTTTAGTCAAAGCAACAACTATTTAGCCTTGATTCCTCTATATTCCCATATAATTTAGGATACTTTAATTCTTAGTAATAATATGGAGACACTTAAGTTAAGGGCTTGTGAGAATACCATTACTTAGTATCATACCTGTCTCATACTTATAGTTAATGTTTAAAGAAGAATGGCTTGTGGCTTATTTTGTAAATCCTTTACAAGAAGCATACATGACAGAAGTTGGAATAGTTTTATGACTTGATATGTATTGTTAAAACTGATAACTTAATATAGTTATGTATGTATTGGAGCCTGTTGTTGGGCTTTAAATTAGCTGGGCTTTAATCTTGATAGGCCCAAGTTTATTTTTCTCTAATGTCTGCCAACTACCTGTCTTTGGTAAACAAGAAAAGCAACAAGTGAATTATAAATTGCATACTTTTTGCAACAAGTAATCTGTAAATTTTTCTGTATTTCTGTAAATTGTCTGCTTTTTGGTAAACAAGAAAAAAAACATGTAATCTGTGATAAGCTAACTTCTGATAAATAATTCTATATTGGGTAAAAGGATTTTAAGGGCACCCTTTCCCACCAATTGGAATGAAGGTCAGATTACTGGGAAGGGTTTTTTGGGAGGAGTTTTGTGGGTTTTGGCTATTTAACCCAGCTTCTGCTTCTGTACTGCATCCTCCTCCCTCTGGTGTTTTAGTGGTGTGGACTGCCTGCTTCTCGCAAGATAAAGAAACCTTTCTACTTTCACCTGGAGAAATCTGAGTAGTTAATTTGGGGAAGGGTCTTTGCATCTCACACATTAGTAAAATCTCATCTTCCTGATGGGGGAATGAACAGTGGATTAACACAAAATATAAAAATCTGGGTTCTAATGTGAATTTCTTACACATGACAATTGGTCACAGTTCTAATTTTTGTAAAAATGTTAAGGATTAGGCTTAGGAATGGTATTTTAAAACTGTGCCATGGTCAGTTTTATAGGAGAATGCACATAAAGAAAGCAGATCTCTACAAGAAGATGCTGAGATGGGGGTGGAGCCAAGATGGTGGCGTAGAAGCAGCAAAGCACCACAGCTCCCACACAAACATGCTAAAAAAAACTCATAAAATGGGACGCTAAACAGATTTTCAAGCTCCAAAACTCTCCACAAGACAGAAAGCACATCTGTTGCTACAGGCAGCGCAGCAGGCGGGGCTCTTCGCAGCAGCCTGGAACCCGCCACCGAAACCCCGGGCCGGGTCAAGCCCTGAGGCATCCAGCAGGGAGCAGGGGGGCTGACGCAATCCATCGGGGCCAAGGGCTCTTGCGTTGAGCGGCCTGGATCTGGATCGTGGTCTTGAGTGGTGGTCCTGGGGTGCGCTTTCAGTGAGCCAAAGCTGGTGGGGGGAGGGGAGGGCTGCAGCATCCCACTACTACTAGGTCCATATTCCAAAGAGATTTAAAAAAAAAAAAAAAGGAAAAGTCAGTGCATATCACTGCAAAAATATTGACAGTAGCTCTTTTGGTGGTGACTAAGAATTGAAACTGAAGAGATGACCCATCAATTGGGTAATAACTGAACAAGTTCTGGTACATTAATGTAATGGGATATTTATTGTGCTATAAGAAATGAAAAGAGGATGCTCTAAGAAAAACCTGGAAAGACTTATATGAACTGATCGAAAGTGAAATGAGGAGAACCAGGAGAACCCTGTACATGGTAAATGCAGTAAGTATTGTATGAGGATCTAATGTAACTAACTTCACAACATGTTTTTACACAGAAATGTGTTTTGCATGACTACACAAAATACAACCTGTATCAAACTGCTTGCCTTCTCAACAGGTGGAAGGGAAAGAAGGAGAATTTGGAACTCAGAACTTAAAAAAAGTACATTCATTGTTTTTACATGTAACTGGGAAAACAAATATTTCAGAATTTTTCATATTTCAGAAAACTCCATGAAGAATTAAATGAACTAATGCCAAGTGAACAGAACCAAGAGAACACTCTGTACCAGCAATACCACACACTGAACAAGTGTGAATGACTTGTCTATTTTCAGCAATATAATGAACCAAGACAATAAAAAAACTCAAAATGAAAAATGCTATCCACCTCTGCCACAGAAAAAAACTGATGGCATCTGAACATAGACTGAATCATACTAATTTACTCTTTCTTTCTGCAATCTTACCCTACAGGAAAGTAGAAGCAGAGAAGCTTTCATAAGGGAGGAAAAAAGATGGGGGAAGAAGAGAAAGAAAAAAGGAGAGGGATGGCATAACTGGTGGAAGTAGCTGTCAGAAGCAAACCACTGATGAACAGAGAAAGGGTCAAATGAGAGAGACAAAACAAACAGGAAGAAAAATAGTAATAGTGAGGAAAATACTGTTACTAATCATAATTGTCAATGTGAATGGTGGCCACCTGCAGTCTTCCTTATCTGTACCGAGCTACTGGACCCAGATGGCTCTGGTAGAGAAAGTATGGCTGGTGACTTTGCATAACCATAGGCCTCCCTCACTGAAATCCAACTGAATTCAAGTCAAGTCATCATCTCCCTGACATACTGGTCCTCTTAGAGAAGGAAGGAAAATCCACACAACCACAAATGTTAATAGGATAAACTCACCTGTAAAACAGAAGGAGACAACAGAGTGGATCAAAAACTAGAATGCTACCATATATTTACAATAAATTCACTTGTAGAAGAGAAATATACACAGAATAAAGGGGCTGGAGAAGAATCTATTATGCTTCAACGGAATTTAAAAAAGCAGGGTAAGTAATCCTGATCTCAGAGACAGAAAAAGCAAAAATAGAGCTAATAAAGAGATAAGGAAACTACATCTTGCTGAAGGGTACCATAAACTGTGAAGGAAATATCAATACTAAGCATATGTGTCAAGTGGTATAGCATCCAATTTTTTAAAGGAAAAGTTCCATAAAGAAATGAGTTAAAAGAGGAAATACCAAAACTACAGAAGTTGGAAGGGTTTGAGAACTTTATAAATTCAACTGAGAAATTAAGGAGAAGAAAAAGATTTTAGAAAACATAGATATATGGGGGTAAGAGCCAAGATGGTGGCATAAAATTTCCGTGAGCTCCCCCCACAACCACCTCAAATACCTATAAAATATGACTCTAAACAAATTTTAGAGCTACATAACCTATAAAGTGACAGAGCCTTCAGGAGACTGGATCAGCAGTAGCTGTAGCAGTTTCCAGAATGATCAAGCCATAAGAAACAAGGACTAAGTTAAAGGTCAGTGGAACTCAGCTAAATTTGGGGGAGAACTCTTATAAGACTCTGTTATGCTTCAGTTAAGTTAAAAAAAAAAAAGCAGGGGTAGCAATCCTTATCTCAAATAAAGAAGAAACAAAAATAGATCTAATTAAAAGAGATAAGGAAGTAAACTATATCCTGCTAAAAGGCACCATCGAAAATGAAGCAATATTATTACTAAACATTTATGCACCAAGCAGTACAGCATCCAAATTCCTAAAGGTTGAAGTTAAGGAAGTTAGAGGAAAAAATAGATAGCAAAACTAAACTAGGGAGGGACTTCAATCTCCCACTCTCTGAGCATGATAAATCTAACTTCAAAATAAACAATAAAGAAGTTAAGGAGGTGAATAGAATCTTAGAGAAGATAGATTTGGTAGACTTCTGGAGACAACTGAATGGGGATAAAAAGGAATATACGGTACATGGCACATACACAAAAGTTAACCATTGAAACCTCACAATTGAGTGAAGAAAAGCAGAAATATTAAATGCATCCTTTTCAGATCATGATGCTATAAAAATTATATGAAATAAAGGGCCATGGAAGGATAGACTAAAAACGAATTGGAAACCAGATAATAATCCTAAAGAATGAGTGGGTCAAACAAGAAATCATAAAAAACAATCAGTAACTTCATTCAAGAGAATGACAATCAGGAGACAACATAACAAAACTTGTAGGATACAGCAAAAGCAGTTGTTAGGGGAAGTTTTATATCCATGAACGCATACATACATAAAATAGAGGAAATGAAGGGCAAAAAATTGGGCGTGCAACTGAAAAAGCACACACTGAAAATCCCCAATTATATACTAAATTAGAAATAATGAAACCCAAAGGAGAAATTAATAAAATTGAATAAGAAAACCATCAAATTAATAAATAAAACTAAGACCTGGTATTATGGAAAAAAAACCCAATAAAATTGATAGACCTTTAATCAATGATAAAAACCAAGTATCAAAAATTAAAAGGGAAAAGAGAAAAGTAAAACAATAATTAGGAATTATTTTGCCCAATTGTATGCCCCTAAATTTGATAATCTTAATGAAATGGATGAATATCTACAAAAATACAAATTGGCAAGATTAACTGAAGCGGAAGTAAGCTACTTAAATAACCCCATCTCAGAAACAGAAATTGAACAAGCCATCAAAGAACTCCCTAGGAAAAAATCTCCAGGGCCAGACAGATTTGCTAGTGAATTCTACCAACTGACTCCAATACTTTTATCTAAATAATATCCATTAAGTAACTGACTCCAATTCTTTACAAACTATTTGGGAAAACTGGAGAAGGAAGGAGTCCTAACAAATTCTTTTTACGACACAAATATGGTACTGATACCCAGATCAGGAAGAGACAAAGCAGAAAAAGAAAATTACAGACCAATTTCCCTAATGAATATAGATGCAAAAATTCCAAATAAACCATTAGCAAAAAGACTACAGCAGCTTATTACAAGAATAACACATTTTCATCAGGTAGGATTTATTCAAGGAATGCAAGGGTGATCGAGTGTCAGGAAAACTATCAGTATAATTGATTACATCAACAACAAAACTAGCAGAAACTGTGTAAGTATCTCAACAGACATAGAAAAGGCTTTTGACAAAATACAACACACATTCCTATCAAAAACACTATAAAGTATAGGAATAAATGGAGTCTTCCTTAAAATAATAAGTAGAATCTATCTAAAACCATCAGGAACTATTATATGTAATGGGGATAAGATAGAAATATTTCCAGTAAGATCAGGCATGAAACAAGGATGTCCATTATCACCCCTCTTATTCAATCTAGTGCTAGAAATGTTAGCAGTAGCAATAAGAGAAGAAAATGAAACTGAAGGAATCAAATTAGGCAAAGAAGAGACTGTGCTATCACTCTTTGCAGATGATATGATGACATACTTAGAGAATCCTAGAAAATCAAAGTAGAAAATTACTTGAGATAATAAATTTGGCAAAGTTGCAGGATATAAAATAAACCCACATAGAAAATATGACAAAAGAAGAAAATAAAAAATGTTGGTAAGACTGTAGAAAAACAGTTGGCATAGCCCCCATTGGTAACCAAGCTATGAATATGGTCCAGTCATTCTGGAAAAAAAAACAAAACACACTGTTTTTGTTCCTGTTAGAAAGGTAAAATGAAAATGCAGTAAACGACATGGATTTTTGGACATGGCTAATATGGGTTTTGAGGGGTTTTATTTTGCTGAAGGTAGTGAAGGATTTGTTTTGAGGTAATATTTAAAAATATATATTTAATAGGGGAGTCACAGAAGGGAACAGATTAATTTGTAAATATTTGCTACTTTAAAGATACCTTTTTAAAGGACATGAAGATTTTTCAAAATAAGTAAAATAAACCATGAAAATCGATTCCAAGAGGACAAATGCAAATGAGAACTGTAATCTAACCTCATATACAAACAGTTAAAGATAACAGAGCTGATACTGGAGGTATTCAGGCTCATAAAATACTTTGATTTGAGTTGCAGATTGGTCCACCTATTCTGAAAAAATGTCCAATTATAGAGGAAAAGTCACTAAAATGTTCATTATCTCTAACCTGGAAATCCCAATGGGTATATACTCCAAGAAAGTCAATGACAAATTCCCCTTATAAAGAAAAATATTTTCACCAATGCTATTTGTGGTGGCCAAAGGGAAAAACAAAAACAAGCAACCCACTAATGAACGAGAGTACACTAATTAGGTAGTAACTCAACAAATTATACTTCCTGGGGTAGTATACTGAACACACCTCCCCTCCAAAGGTGGACTATGTACAAGAAGTAGTGCATGTTCTATCAGAGATATATTTAAGAAAAGTTCAATAGGGAGAGGGATATAATGGTAATAGAAATTTGAAGATATTCTCTGCTCCTTAATAAGCCTAAATTGAACTTGAGGACCTTTCTTGATTTGAAAATATACTCTGCCCCCTAATAGGCTGCATATGCTCACCTGGAGCCTGTGGTGGGAGACTTGTTTTACACACACACACACACGCACACGCACACACACACACACACACACACCTCTGAGGACAGGTTTAACTTGGAGGCCCACTTTGGGAAGAGGTGTATGATTTGGCCAATGAGATTCTGGGCAGCCATTGAGCCCCTGGGCTAGGAAAACCCAAATGTTGGTGCTTCTCTCTCTCTGGTGACTAGCTAGGTATGGATGTAATGGTCAGACAGCTAGAAGCCCTGTCTGCTGAATTGTGTTCTTTTTTCTGTCTGTATTTTTGTCTGCTTGTAATTTCTGGTATTCTCTGAACTTCAGGGTGCTGACTTTTTCTTCTGAACTAGGTAAATGATATATATTTAATTGATTAAAGTAGGATTGTTAACTCTTTTTCAGTTACTTTCTTTCAGAAAAGCAAATCAAAGAACCTGTGCTAGCAGCCATACTGGGTATGCTAGGGTGCTTGCTGCAACAGGGATATAGACAGTTTGACTGGAATTTGTCCCCAAACTGCCTCTTAGCAAAAGTTCTTTTTGTTTAAAAACAAAAAACTCCCCCAACTATTTCAAAGCCTTTAACAATTTAACGGAGGGTAAATCAACCTTTAAATAGCTTCAGATATGTAAAAGCCAATATCATATAGATTATCACAATGGTATGAAATCCAAAGGAAACTTTAAAATTGTGAACAGTCTCTATGTCAAGGTGATAAGCTAAGCAACAATACAATTTTGTTAATAATTAAATAGCAATTATATTTAAAAGGGGAAGAGAGGGAAATAATTTTACTTTGTGCTATAACAGATAAGCAGAAAATAAATAGGGAAAAAGGTAAAATGAGGAAAGCTGAGAAAGTGAATTTTTAAAAACTCAGTATTTCACATACATGCTTAATGTATGTGAAAAGGTTGGAATTAGTAAAAAACAAAAGTAGATTGTCAAATATGGTTTATCCCATCACATTTTCCAACTTGAATCTCTTCAAGAAGATAACATTTATAGCCATATAAGCAACAGGGAAAAAATTAAGAGAAGGGAATTCAGTTGGAAGTTAAAGGGCCAAATAGAAGCTTCACCAATTAGAAGTTATAAGAAACCACTTACAGAGATTACAAAGAACCTAATGTAAATGGGAAATATTTAACAAAATAAAAATAAATATAAGATGAGATAATGCTAATATTTTTTTAAAAACCAACATGCAGCCTGCAGGGATTCTTAAGCACAGCTTATTGGCCCAATTCTATTTGAGTCTGATCACTATTCTAGAGGCCTTCTACAAGAATCACTGAATATCTGATGTGGTAAAATTAACGAGAATCAATAACAATTTCTGATATACAAATATATTTATTAATATATACAATATTGGTGGTATTAAGAATTTAAAAAAAATAACATCTAAAATATATTCTGGGAGGAAATCACAAAGCAAAAACCAGTAAAGTTAGTATAAAGGTCAGAGTTGAAGGTACTAAATGATGATGGATATAGGGATAAAAAAAAAATAAACCTGAGATGCATTTATGAGAATCAGAGGTAGAGTTTACCGGACTAGAATAAGCAAACAGTATCAATGACAGCTGTGTATACAATGTAATTATCAGTCATATAGTGATACTTATAAAATTAATGCTCATAATAAAATAATCTTCATTTGCAATAAAAATTCACACAAAAAATTCTTCATCAAGGAGTATTCCCCAAAATAAATATACCAAAAGATATTTGGATGTGAAGAATAAGACAGATGTAATAATCTTAACCAAACAAATGATTCAAGGAAATTTGTAACTACTCCAGCTTCCCTATCAGGTTTAAAAATTATATAGTGTCTCTGCTTTCAATGTCAAAGAACAAGGTTCAGTATTACCATTAAAGTCCTAATGTCTACAAAGCTGAAGTTAACAGATAAAGATGCTACATAAAGAAATGGATGTAATGAAATACTCCTGTGCTATAAGAAATGATGAGTAAGCAGACTTTGGAAAAACCTGGAGAGACTTATTTATATGAGTTGATGTTCAGTGAAGTGAGTAGAACCAAGAGAACATTGTACACAGTAACAATCACATTGTGCAGTGACTAACTTTGATAGATATGGATCTTCTCAGCAAAGCAAGGATCGAAGATAACTCCTAAAGACTCATAACAGAAAATGGCTGTCCACATCTAGAAACAGAACTATGGAGTCTGAAGGCAGATTGAAGCAGACTGTTTTCTCTTTTTTTATTTCTTTCTTGTGGTTCCTCTCCTATTGGTTCTAATTCTTCTTTGCAACATGACTAATGTGAAAATGTATAATATGAATGTATATATGGCGGCATAGAAGCAGCAAGGTCCCGCAGCTCCCACACCGCCACCCTAAAAACCCAGAATATGAGCCCAGACAAAGTCTAGGAAAGTCTAGGACTCTTAGACTCACAAAAATACAGAGAACACATCTCTCGCTGAACAGAAAATTTGTCATTCAAACACAAGAAGCATGAGAAGGTAATCATGGGAAAGAAATCATAAGGAACTTGTCAAATTTGAATTAATTACATGCCAATATGGAAAAATCATAATAGTAACTTATGAAACTTTTCTTAGCATGAGGATAGGTGAAGGGAATACAAATGTATATATA
>JAQQSW010013083.1:0-12393 GCA_028646575.1 Pseudocheirus occidentalis
TCTCTCTCTCTCTCTCTCTCTCTCTCTCTCTCTCTCTCTCTCTCTTTCTCTCTCTCTCACACACACATACACACATATACACACTCCCTCAGAACATGTAGCCCTGTGTGTATTTTCAGGGATCACTAGTGGCTGATGGAGCAGCAGAGTTGTCATGTAAGAGATGTTTTAAGACAAGCTTTGATGGAAACAACATTCTGAGAGATGACAGTGAGGAGGAAGTGAATTCCAGGCATAGATTCTCCTCTTCCAAAGTATGAATGTGTTTGTCTGTAACTCTTGCTCCAGAAATTACATTCATGGAAGGACTTGAATGCATTTTTTAAGCATTTTCTCATGCTTTTGACCACAGTCCCATCTAAGAAACTGATTGATCCATCAGGTAATTTGATTAAGCATTTTCTATTTGTCAGGCACTGTGCTAAGTCCTGTGGATGCAAAGAGAGGCAAAAACATCCCCTGTCCTTTAGGAGCTTAAATTCTAATGGGAAAGAAAACATGTGAATAACCAAGTACTTAGGAGCCATATACGGAAGAGATTTCAGGTCACCTCAGAGGTGACTGGGTCCTTCACCTTTTGCAACATAGACCCCTATGAAAGCCAGATCCCTTTTCAGAATAAAGACATTTAAAGCACAAAATAAAATACACATAATTACAAGAAAACCAATTGTATTGAAATACAATTATCAAAAAATATGTATTTAAACCCCTAACCCCTTAATTCAATATACTCCGGTGCATCCCAAGTGCTTTCAGCATCAAATAGTAAATCTCCATTAGCCTTTACAGTCAGTCACACCCTCACTCTCTCATACTTGTCTCACCTTCTTGCATCTGACTCCCCACCACATACTCTGGATCCAGTAGCTGCCTTGCTGTTCCTCTAAGGAGACATTGGACTGTTCTCTCCCACTGTGCCCATGCCTGTCCTGTCCTCCATCCTGGTATCTCCCTCCTGGCTTCCTGGCTTCCTGACTTCCTTTAAGTCTCAGCTTCTGCAAGAAGCCTTTCCCAGTCCTCAAACTTAGAGCCTTCCCACTGAGACCATCCCCACCCTCAGTTTATCCTGTCTGTGCTTTGTTTGCGTCCTGTCTCCTTCTATTAGACTTAAATTCCCAGAGTCCTGGGAACAGTTTCCTTTGCCTTTCTTGTACCTCTAGTACGTAGTACAGTGTCTGGCACAGAGTTCATTGTTCAGTCATTTCATTCGTGTCTGACTCTTGATGACCCCATTTGGGTTTTTCTTGGCAGAGTACTGGTAGACAGAGACATTGCATTTCCTTCTCCAGCTCATTTTACAGATGAGGAAAGCAAGGCAAAACAGGGTTAAGTAGCTTGCCCAGAGTCACACAGCTAGTAAGTGTCTGAGGCCAGTTTGGACTCCAGACCCTGCACTGCATCCACTGGGCCATCTAGCTGCCCTGGCACTAAGGCAGCACTGAATAAATGCTAGCTGACCAATGGATTCTCTGACCACTAGAGTGCCCTGACTTTATAAATGTCATACTCTTATCATTAAAGTGTAATGCAACAGAGTGCTGAAGGACTGAGAACACTTTTCAGAGAAAAGAACTCAGCACCAAAAATAAACATTGCATGTATGTATATATACACAAATATCTGTATTTGTCTATCTGTCTGTCTATCCATTTGTCTATTTATCTACCTGTCTATCTATCTGTCAATCTATGTCTATCTGTCTGTCTGTCTGTCTAGCACTTTACCCACATTATTTCATTCGATCCTAGCACAGTCCTGTATGTGAGGTAGGTGCTGCTATTGTCTCCTTTGGTAGAAGGTTCCTCCACCTCCACGAAGTCCTGTCTCTGCTCGGTGCTCCATACAGGTCAGTACAGGTCACTGTTACCTCTGTTTTTCAAATGATAAATCCAAGGCAGGCAGACATGAAATGACTTGCCCAGGGTCCTATTGCTGGTGAGTGTCTGAAGCAGGATCTGAACTCAGGTCTCCTGACTCCAAGTCTGGTGCACTTTCCACGAGGTCTCCTCACTGTCCCCATATCCCTCGAGGACAGCGACCTCCTTCCTATCTGTCTCTGAATGTACATGGGAACTCTTTAATAAATGCTTGTGAATTACATTTCATTGACCAGTCCTGACCACCTGCGGTTCAGCAGAAGACACCAGAAGATGGCGCTAGAGAGAAGGCAGAAAAGCCCGCTAAGCCCTGGTTTCGCCTGCTAGCCAGGGGCTGTTGCCTCATCCGCCCCTTCCCAGCCCTGAACCTCCCCTAGTCCACCTGGAGCATGGCCTTCCTGGCCAGCTGTCCCGGGTCAATAATACCTCAACCGTCCTGAGGCTCACACGTCCTACCGTTGCTCTGACCACAGAAGAGAGGTCTGTAGGCCGGGGAGCTGTCCATCAGGAAGCGTATTGTTCCATCTGGATATGCATTAACCGGACCCTGCTAGGGCTTCTGACGCCCACACGGAGCAGGTAGCCGTGCAGCTGCCTTCAGGCTCTCAGGAACGAAAGGAGGGAGGAGGAGACGTCCAAACCAGTCAAAGCATTCAGTTAATTGTTAAAAAAAAAAATGTTACATTTTTTTTACATGTAAATGAGCAAACACACACACATTAGTTGGCCGGCTGAAGTGGACAGAGCGCTGAGCTGGGAGCCAGCCCGAGCATGGGTTCCGATCCTGCTTTCTTTCCTCCTTAGGTTTGTGATTTGGGGGGTGTTATGGTACAGTGGAAAGTGGCTCCAGCTTCAAAGCCGACTTCAGACCCTGATTACCAATATGGGGGGGGGGCGGTGGCAATTCACTTATTTCTTAGGCTTCAGTCTCCTCAATTGTAAAGTGAGGAAAATGGTCCTGACGTTTGGAATCCTTTGGACACCTCTAAGACTCAGTTTCTTTATCTACAAAATGGTCAGAATAACATTTCAAGTTTGAGGTAGCAGGGCCTAGTGATCCGTTGGGCTGGCCAGACCCTGGGCCAAGTCCTGTCTTTCCCGTAATGACAGTATGATCCTGAGTAAGTCAGATAACTTCTTGGTGCCCCAGGCAGATCTCTAAGTGTGAACAGCCCATGAGCGGCTGCTCTGTACTGTTAGAGGGAATTTCCACAAGGGAAGGTCCTTACAGGGATGGAATCCCAGATCTGGAACCAGACTGAAAATGGCTGAAATGTCTTCCTCACAAGGCATGCTAGGGAGGCAGGGACTTGAGCACTTTCCATGGAGCTGGGCACGAGAGACTCCTTGGAAAGCACACCTGCTCTGGCTGCTTGATGAAGGCCTTGGGCAAGGAAAATGGAGGTAGATTGACCCAGGAGATCATGGGCACCCAAGCCCTGGCCCTGACACCCAGGGCAAGTCTCAAGCGAATTCCCAGTTTTTCATAATGTTTTGCTATGTTTGTATGGGAGCATTTTGTTCTTATGTGGTGTGGGGTAATGGATAAAGAGCCAGCTTCAGAATCAAGGAGACTTGGGTGTAAATACTACTTCTGCTAACCACTAGCAGTGTGAACCTGGGCTAGTCATCTGACCTCAGTGTCCTGAGGAGCTCCTTAAGAGTAGAAACTGCAGAGAAGATACTGCCCCACCTTGGTGGGCAGGGCTGCCTCAGCCAGGGGCTGCACTGCTGATGACATCATAGGACCACTCCATTTTCCTATCCATATCATGCCCCCTCCCCCCATTTCTAGAGAGCTGTCCCTTGTGAGAATCAATAAATCAAAAAGGAGAGAACAGGGAAGTGGGAAAGGATGGGTCGGTAAACATTAACCAAAACATCTACCAAGTATAAGAGTGAATTACAGATGAAGTTCTGCGCTGGGAGTTCCCGACATATATATGTGTGTACACACACACACACACACACACACACACACACACATACACACATATATAAACAAATGCCCAGATTATTCAATGTGGCCTCAGTTTTCTCATCTGTAAAATGTGGGGTTAGCCAAAATGATCATTAAGGTCCCCTCTAGTCATGGATCTGTGACCCCACATAGTGAATGGGGGCAGAGGAACAAGGAGGCCTTGCAAGGGTTACAGGGGGCTGATAAAGCCATGACCAAATCAGGACTCATTGATGTTTCCTGCTCTCCAGAAGGATACAATCCACCTGGAGAGGCAGGACAAATGCTAGGAAGCAGTTCTGTGTAGAATTGGGTGGTCCTGTCCAGGAGCTGGGAAGGAGATCCCATGTATAAGCAAGGTCTCCAAGGCTCCATGGATGGCTTCGACCTTGAGATGACCCTTAAACAAAGGGTGATGTCTGATGAGGCGAGGAAGAGGAGAGCTAATCCCAGGAAAGATCAGCACCAACATATCATGTCCAGAGACAACGTGGGGATGAAGGGATGCTGGTGATTAGTCCAAGAAGTACAGAACTGGGTAGGACTTTGGGACCATCAAGTCCAATCTGTCTTGGAATAAGACTCCCTTCTATAATATTCTCATCCAGCATTTATTCAGCCCTCCCAGAAGGGGAGCTCCCTCTCTCTCCAGCCAGCCCCTTCCATTGGAGGAAAGCTAGAATTTCCTTCACATCAAACATAAATTTGCCTGTTTGTGACTTCACTGAATCCCAGGATATCAGAGTTGGAAAGATCTGAACAACTAATTCAACCCATACTCCCCCCAAATCCTATCTACGGTGAGCCCCTAAAGTGGCCTTCAGTCCACTGCTTGCAGGCTTCTCATGAAAAGGGAGCCCCCCTCCTTCCCAAGGCAGCCCCTCCCCTATTTGTGTAGCAAGGCGTCAAGAAAAGATCCCTGGCTTCTGAGTCACCCTTTGTGAACTGGGACAAGTCACTTAACCTCCTCATGTGTAAAATAAAGGAGTTGAGTGAGATGACAGGGAAAAGCCCCTCCAGCTCAAAATCCACACTCAGAGGGTATAAGTATCTAGGTTTTTCTCAAGCCAAACCCAAAAAAGTGTCTTTGCTAGTTCTACCCAGTGCTCCTAGCCCTGCTTTTTAAAGGCAAGTAGAGGGAATTGAATTCCCTTTTTCCCCATATGTCAACCCTTCCAGTAATTTCAGACAGCTGCTGAGCTCTAAGTCACCTCTTCTCTAGGCTAACTGTGTCCAGTTCCTACAGTGGATTCTTTCACAATGCCCTCTGAAGGCCTTTCACAGCCTTGCTCATCATCCTTAGGATGTGCTCAGCTTATCAATGTCCTTTCCAAAATACAGTGCCCCTACCTGGACCCAGTGCTCCAGGTACGGCCCAGCTAGGACAAAGGACTTTCAGTGTTTTGCAGCCTAAAATGGCCTTGACTTTTTTTTGGGTGGGGGGGGGAGGGAAGGAGTGACTGCCACAGCCTAACTGAAGAGGCAGCATGGGCCAGCTGTATCAGCAAGCAGAATTACGGATGTTATAAACCAGGGAGAACTCTCACGGGCTACAAAGATACTTAGCTCTGCACACCATCATCTCAATGGAAAACACCCCACACATACATTCCGCACCATCTGACAAACAGATTACAAGCTGTGAGATTGGACGTTCACCTGGAAAAAGAGTCTAATAACCTGCCTGGAGACTTGGCATGTCAGATGCAGGAACAGCCTGGTGGTGCCAACAGTCACTGTAGGCTGAGGAAATCCCCTTCCCTTCCATTCCCTTCCCAGACTTGCACCAGCAGGAGGATGTTCACTGCTGTCATTCACCACGAAGTGTTAGGTATAGAATGCAAACATTAAGAAAGAGCACCTGGTTTAGGGTCAGAGGACTTGAGTTCGAATTTCTGGTCTGTCACTTGCCTGTGTGACCTTAGACAAGTCATTTCCTTCATTGAACCTCAGTTTTCTTCTCTGTAAAATGAGCAGTAGGTTATCTTCAAAGTCTCTTCCAATCAGGGGTATGCTGATAAATGTTTAACCATCAGCTCTCCAAAAAGGTATGACATCATTTTATGTTTAGTCTGAATTATTAACATTCTCTCCCTCACTTTCTTATATCTAGGCAACCAACAAAACAATAAATCATAGCGTGTTTCATAGTGTTCACCAATTTCTAAGGCATAAATGCTCACACTGAAAATTTAACAATCTACTCTGAATGAAATTTTAACAATCAGCTCTCGTAAGCCAGGTTTGAGCTGGTTCCAGCACACTCCTGCTTCCAGCTCTATATCTGTAGTCCTATGATCCTGCAGACACCCCCACCCCTGAGGAACTGACAACCACTCACATCTATGTAGCATTTTCTTTACAATCACCTTGTGAGGGGGATGGTCTAAATATTCTTTTCCCCATTTCACAGATAGACAAATTGAGGCTTGGAGCTAGGAAGTGACTTGCTCAAAGTTAGTCATCAGATGACAGTTAGGATTTGATCTCAGGTCTTCTGACACGAATTCAGCACCCTTTCCGTTTCGTGACACTTCAGTGGATCCTCCACGGGTGATGACAAGGGAGACACAAACATTTCTGAAGCCATGTCATTCTCATCCTCTTTAGGTAAATTGGTCATCTAGGCTTGCACAATTAGGCCTGTGGGGTGGATTGCAGGAGGAAGGGGTGGGGGAATTTCTTGTGGAGCAAGCAAATGTACATGGAGCGCTCTGAGGCAAGTCAGCGCTCACAGTGGTCTGCAAGGGGTGTGGATTAACTTGCCGGATTGTGAGCGTCTCGTCTGGAGGGCAGGCGCTGCTTTGCATCTCTGCATCGCTGGGCAAAGCGTTTGGTACAGAACAGGTACTCAGAAAGGGCTTGTCAGCAGATGGCTAGCTGCTGACGATACAGAAACAAAACCCAAAATAATTGCTATTCTCAAGAACCGGGCATGAGGTAGGGATGCAATGTGCACACTTCCTAAAGACAAAGGAAGGCATGCAAAGTAGTTTGTTTTTCCGGCAAGGTAACGGAGTTAAGTGACTTGCCCAGAGTCACACAGCTAGCAAATGTCAAGTGTCTGAGGCTGGATTTGAACTCACATCCTCCTGACTCCAGGGCTTGTGCTCTATCCATTGTGCCACCCAGCTGCCTCTTACAAAATAATTTCTAGAGGGAAAGAGAATGGTAACAACTGGGTGACTGGGGTGGATTCATTTGAATCTGGAAAGGCTTCCTGGAGGAGGTGGTGCCACAGCTGCTCTTTGAAGGAGATTAGAGTTGGCTGACCTGGGGCCAAGGATTGAGAGCAGTCCAGGCTCAGGGGCTGAGTACACAAAGGCACAGGACTGGAGAGTGAATGGATGGGAATGAGACAAAATAAGACTGGAAAGGAAACCAGGAGCCACACATTAAGGAAGCCTAAAGGCAGAGAGCACAAACTCAGGAAGGGCCAAGTGGAAAAGGCTTTGGACCCACACATGGACCTTTGAATGATAAAAGTAACTGAAAGGGAGCTTACAGGTCATTTAATTCAACCACCTAATTTTACAGATGAGGAAACTGAGACTCAGAGAATTAGAATGGCATCATCACCACCTTTTTTTATCATCATCATCATCATCATCATTTCATTCTTTAAAACCCTCATCTTCATCACCTTCTTTATCACCATTTTCTTTCTTAGCATTCTGTCTTCACCAGATTCTCTTGCTTCACCTCCTTCTCCTTCATCATCATTATCATTACCTCCTTTTTCTTCATCCTCACCTTCTTCTTCATGGTCACTAGCATTTCTGTACATCCTCAGGCTGTCATGTCTATCACACCATTTCACACCCTTCATCCTACATGGCCAGCACTACCCTCTGCCGAGCTGGGTGACTTAGTCTCAGAATCTCAGAAGTTCAGAGTTCAGAAGGGGCCTGTTGCCCTAATGAAGATGCCTGGTGCTTCGAGAGAATGGATTTCTTCACCAATTCCCTGTTAATTGGGTTTTTTTATCCTTTTTTTTTTTTAAAGAAAAGATGGCTATCTAAGACATTACACACCTTTCCTCGCCTGCACACAGATATTCCATTCTGCCTCAAGCCCTGCCAAAGAAGAGAAGAGAACCTCATAAGAGTTCTGCCAAGCACGTAACTCTTAAAATAACTGGCAGAGATTTTCCCAAATCGTTCTTTGGTTGTTGTTCAGTCATTTCAGTCATGTCCGACTCTTCATGTCCCCATTGCGGTTTTCTTGGCAGAGACTGGTGGGATTTGCCATTTCCTTCTCCACCTCATTTTACAGATGAGGAAACTGAGGGAAATGGGGTTAAGTGACTCATCCAGGGTCACACAGCTAGGACATGTCCAAGGCTGAATTTGAATTCAGGTCTTCCTGCCTTCAGCTACCTGGAGGTCTTAGGTATCTGGGAACAAAGATTACAGAATTCTAGTTTTATAGCTAAGAGGAACTTAGTGGTTACTTAAGCCAATCCCTACATTTTCTAGATGAGTAAAGTGAGGCCTGGAGCCAGGTTATTCACCTCCCTCCACTTAATGCTTTCTAGATTCCAGTCCAACTGGTCTGCCTGCTGACCCTGAACTTGGTATTCTATTTGCCACCTCCACGACTTTGTCCCCTAAAACCAGGGCTCTGCTACCTCCTTACTACCTCCTTACCTCTCCCTCTTCACTTCCCCCAAGGCTTAGTTCCGAAGTGATGTCACACTGGAAACTTTTCCTCTTTCCTCAGGTGGTTGGTTCTCTTTTCCTCACAGAACAATTGTGCCTAACCCTACATCTGTCATCCCACCTCCCCCATCTGCACCCTCATTAGAATGTAAGCTCCTCCAGGGCAGACACTCCTTTGTGATTCTTTTTTTTCCTTTGAATTCCCAGGACCAACAACAGAGGGACTGACTAGAAAGCACTTAACAGATGCTCCCGGAATTTAATTGAATCAAGACCCACCTCCCTTCCAAGGGTCCTGGCCCTTGGTTCCTTAGGCTATCTGAGGATTTGTTTATTGTATATTGAAATATTGGGGTGTGTTGATGTTTTTCAAGTTCAGTCTAAAAAGAACCCTTTTTACTGAGTGGCCCCTTATAGTTTTACAGGGTAGGAGACTAAGGGCTTAGCCTTTGTTTGAGGTCACTGGTAGGTGACAGAAATAGGCTTCCACCCTTTTCCAGGTCTTTTCATCATGTTGCAGGGTCGATTAGAAAACCCCCTGCAAGACCAGATGACGTTGCAGAGCGTTGCGTGAAGGCTGAAACCCAACCCCTGTGCATGCCTGCACCTTGGCCTTCCCTCAAGGGCTGAGCTGCTGCAGATGGCAGCTCTGAGAATATTCCCTTCTGGAGTCTCCTCCAGGAACTCCTCTCACTTAGCCAGCTTCTTCTGTTTCTGCCTGGGGAACCTTGGCTAATTCAACTTCAAAGAGACCGTCAGTCTCTGGGAGGATGTTAACTCTCTAAATGGTTGCTGCCTTCCTCCCCCCAGGCTCTCAGGTCCTAAGAGTATCTCTGATTGAGAGCCGGAATGGGGTAGCTGGAAAGACCCTGTTTTGGAGTCAGTCTTGTTGTACCAGAGGAAACAGACCAGAGAAGGAAAAACACGTGTCCAAGATCATACAACTATTAGGTGGCAGAGACACTATTCAAACCCAGATCCTCTGACTCCAGACCCTTTCCACTGTACCGTGAGCTGAGTTAAAAAATTCTGACTCTGCAATTTACTAGCTGTGTGACCTTGGGCAAGTCATTCTCCCTCAGTTTGATTCAAGCAACTGGAGATGTTTAGTGTGGAGAAAAGAAAGGTTGGGCTGAGGGAATGTCTTAGCTCTTTTCGAATATTCGGAGGGCTTTTGATGGGAAGAGGGATTGCATTTGTTCTCCTTGGCCCTAGAAGGCACAAGCATATATTGAAGGAACCAAGAGTCAGATTGAGGCTTAAAGTTAGAGGGAAAACATCTTCTACCGATGGGTCCTTGGTCTGCAAATCCAGCAAGTTTCCCCGTGCTGAAGGTCTTGGAGTAGCTCTGGGAGAGTCTCGGGTCAGGGAGAAGAGACTAAAATCTTAGAATACTTTGACTCCCTCAGCTCCAGTTTATTTCACTCTCACTTAAAGCTCTGAGGTGGTAACTCTTCCTCCTTCTTAGGAAGTTTAATAGGCTGTGGAGGATGTCTGTGTGAACTCTATTTCCTACAATGCTTGAGATTGAGACATTGGAAAGGACTCTCCGGACTCAATCACCTAAAGGCTTTTTATGAGCTCCTGGTGTGGTGAAGCCACCCAGAGAGGACTTCAATTGGGTGAGGAGGCTTTGTATCATAGAAGGCCTGAAGAGGCAAGGGTGGGTCTCACTTGGGACTGTGGAGAGATGGAGGTTATACTTGTGAGTGGAAGGAAGGGGTGCCATGGAGAAGGAGGGCCAATGACACAGCCATGTGGTTTTGAACTCCAACTTTCCACATGGCATGTTAAGATGGCTTCAAAAATGGTGGCAAGAGATTTCCCTTCATAACTCTGAGCTCCCTCAGCTGTTATGCCAAGACTAACAGGGAAACATACGAAATAAAATAATTTTGGAGTCTAAGCTTCAACACTGGTGCAGCAAATTTGAATAGATTCTTCTACCATGTTGAGAATACAGAGAAATTGAATAGGAAGCTGATTCATGCTGCCTTAGAGATGTAGGAAATGCAAGGCATTTCAGGATGATAGACAGCTTCCCAGAAGAGTTACTCTCCAAGGCAATTTCTTGCTACTGTGTTTTAATTAAATGATCTTCACTTCAGAATTACTGGGGCATTTTACCAGACATGCATTGGTTGGGGCTCCAACTGGGTTTTGAACAGATGATGTCCCAAATAGCACGGCGAACTTCTGATTCCATCCTCTTTCCTCTAGCTGAGGGCACCATGATTTCCCAGGCTTTTCCCTGAGATTCCGTGGAATCCTACCAGCTTGGCTTCTGGGCTCGAATAGGTGTTGAATGAAGAGCTCTGTTCCTGCAGTAGAGAGGGAATGCCTTCTGAATATTCAGTGACTCAGTTTTCCACTCCCACTGAGTCATCTACCCCAGCTGTGATAGATGTTTGATACTTTCTGGAATGATTATAGGAAATTGTGTATGGAAAATCCCCTTGAGGCTTTGGGGGTTTTGATTATGTTGGAAATCATTCCTTTGCATTCTTCTTCTTTCTCAAGACTGAAACTTCCCAGGAATTTAGGAAGGGCCTTGGGAGAGAGGAGAGGACATCAAGGGGACAGAAACAGCTCTGGAAACTGAGCTACTGGTGGGCTATGAGGGTCATAGTAACTGTGAGATAGGAGCAAACACCAGAGATTGTAGTGGCCAGTCTGTAAGGGATCACAATGTTCAAACACGGCCCAACTGAGAAGAGCTGGCTAATAGCCATCATCAATTGTCATTTGGGAAGCTTTCTCCATTACTCATTTCTAAATACTTTAGATACCATCGTCAAGTATGAAATGTTGTTATACAGAACTTATGAAAAGTTAAAGATGTGGCTGATGTCATCAGCTCCAGGCAATGGGGAGGGAGCTGGCTTTGGAGCTGGATCACTCACTCAGATCCTGGCTCTGCCCCTTGCTTCCTATGTGACCTGATGTGGCAAGATGCTCCTGGCCTCAGTTTCTCCATCTTTGAAATGAGGTGATTGGCTTTGAAATTCCATTATCCTATGAGCCATTTGGAACAGCCAAACAAAGAAAGCCACAGTTCCCCATACCTGGAGTGCTCCTGAGCCTTCAGAGCTCCCACCTCCTACAAGAAGGCTTTCCTGTTGGTCCCCCTAATTGACAGTTCTCATGCCCTACCAGAATTACTTAATGTTTATTGTATCTATGTTATATTTGCTTATCTATGTATGCAGAGTTTTTCTCCCAGTAGAATCTTCTGATCAGTCTAGAATCGGAAAAATAATGCAAAGCCATCCCCTCATGCTACTACTAGAAAAGAGAGAAACTGTCTTCATTTGAAAATACCTTGGTATACCTGAAAAGGACAAAACTGTGTACAGACCTTGCAAAGAAGATGCATTTCTTCATTTCCTGACCTTCAATGCACTCCTCCAAAGCTAGAATAAACCAAGAGGAGGATACCATCCTTTCATGGTTGAGCGAGACATGGAAGGGACTTTCTTCAGGTGCCTGGGAGGCAGATGCTGTTATTAGGGTGATTTTCTAAGTCAATCTGCCACCCTTGGGGACCAATGCCCGAACTGGAGGAGAGCTGGAAGGGGGCAGATGGAGCCCAAGGAGAAGGGAGAGAAAAAGCGGCTGAGAACAAAACAAGCGGTGAGAGGAGGGAAGGATTTGGGGGAGCACAGGGGTTTTGGGGAGGGTGGCTTCAGCTCAGGCTCTAATGGTCCCCAGCTTCCTCCAAGCCCCAGCTAAACTCTTACCTTACAGGACTCCCCCATCACCCTGAATCCAGGGCTTGTCTTCTGTTGATCATCTTCAATTTATGCTGTGTGTGCTTGTTTGTCCATCAATGTTTGCGTGTTTCCCCCCTCCCCAAGACTGGGAGCTTCTTGAGGGCAGTGATGTGTCTTTT
>JAQQSW010013084.1:0-12393 GCA_028646575.1 Pseudocheirus occidentalis
GAAGGAAGGAAGGAAGGAAAGAAGGAAGGAAGGAGAGAGAGAAGGAGGGAGGGAGGAAAGAAAGACATAACTTATTCCTCTAGAGCAGTGGGTCTCAACCTTCCTAATGCCACACCCTTTAATACAGCTCCTCATGTTGTGGTGACCCCCAACCATAAAATTATTTTCGTTGTTACTTCATAACTGTAATTTTGCTATTGTTATGAATCATAATGTAAATATCTGATATGCAGGATGTATTTTCATTGTTACAAATTGAACATAACCCACAGGTTGAAGACCACTGCTTTAGAGGCAGTCTATTTCCTTTGGGTTAGAAAGTTTTTCTTGACAAGTTAAAAAATCTGCCTTTCTGTAGCTATCTTGTTCCTTCAAAACTGACAACCATTGTTTCATCCAGAAGTGCCTCTAAGACTCCCAAATTCTGCTAACCTTGCCCTGTTTCACAGTCCCTCAGTCATGTTTTTCTCTTTCCAATCAAAATAACTACAGTGATGTTGATTTTTTTCTGATCATTAATACAATTTCTCTATTCATACTTGAGGCATTTTAACATTCTTCCATCTTGCTATCTCAGCTTTGAGGAAACAGATTGAGTAGCTTTGGGGTCTTTGGCTGAATGATGAATGGAAGCAGACAAAAGAAACCGCTTATAAATCTAATGTGAGCTGCTAGCATAAAGAACATGGTGAAATTCAGTAAAGATGACTTATTCTGAAAAGTGTGGTATTTGGCTTCTCTGAGTGTTCTATCACTGAATTTCATCCTAAGACTGAAGTATTCTGTGAACGCTTTAAAAATCCTCGTTTCCATGCCCATTAGTTAGGGAATCACTAAACAAATTGTGGTACATAAATGGAATAGAATTTCACTGTGTTATAAGAAATGATAACTATGATGGATATAGAGAAGGATGGAAAAGATCTGCTTGAATTGATGAAGAGTAAGGTAATCAGAGACAAAAAAAATACACAGTGATTGTAACAATGTAAAGTGAAGAAGTATAAAGTACAAGCCTGGCTTGGAAGTAGAAGTATGAGAGGATGCTCCTACCCCACACCTTCACAGAAGTGTAGCAAGTCCCCACATGTTCCACATTGCACATCTTTTCAGGTTAAAAAAAAATTTTTAATTTAAAAAAAATACTATTTTTTTATATGTGATGGCTCTATGGAAGGAAGAGGGTAAGGAATACCAGGGGGAAATTCTGGTGACAAAAAAAAAAACCAAAAGATCATTAAAAACTTATTTTTAAAAAGTTTTGTTGCCAAAGCACCAGTATCTTCTAAAAGGCCAGGTTACCCTTTGGAAGTCCAACAAATTCAATTCAATTAATATTTCCTTAGCACCTACTATGTGCAAGGCACCATGTTAAAGCCTAATGATCCAAGGATTTTTTTAAAAAATATAATAATCACCCTCAAAGAAGTTATGTTCTAATAACTAAGCCTTACTCAGAAGTTGGACAGCACTATCCTAACAGGAAATTTGGTTTTAGAAATATGTGCAACTTTCTAGGGCTGTACCCCAAAGAAGTTATAGAAGTGTGAAAAGGACATGTATGTACAAAAAAATTTATAGCATCTCTTTTTGTGGTGGCAAAGAATTAGAAATCAAGAAGATGTCCATCAACTGGGGAATGGCTAAACAAGTTGTGGTGTATGAATGTAATGGAATACTATTGTGCTATAAGAAAAAAGGAGCAGACAGACTTCATAATAACCTGGAGAGACTTATATAAACTGATGCTGAGTGAGGAGAGCAGAACCAGAAGAACTTTGTACATAATTACAGACACAACATGTGTGTGACTACTCACTTTGATAGACTGGATTCCTCTCAGCAATGCAAAGTTAGAAAACAACTACAAAAGACTCATGATGGAGATGGCTATCCACATCCAGAGAAAGAATTACAGAGTCTGAACGCAGATTGAAGCAAACTACTTGCTCTCTCTCTTTTATGTTTTGTTTTGTTTTGTTTTGTCTCTTCTTTCTCATTGTTCACTCCATTGGTTATAATCCTTCTTTACAACTTGACTAATGATCACTGTGAAGGTATTTGAAGAACCTATACTTGATTGCATGCCACCATGGGGGGGAAGTGGAGAGAGAGGAGGAGAAAAATTGAAACTTGAAAGATTGTGGAACTGAATGTTGAAAACTAAAAGTAAATAAATAAATTCAAATTTAAAAAAGAAAAAAAAGAAACTTGTGCCACTTGGTCCTAAGACCTGTTTGTTTAAACCATTTAATTACTATCTCATCCACAAACTTCCTATAATACATTCAAACCAAATAGTAAACTTAGTAGACCCAGAGGACTTATTCTTAGAGTATGAGGTGTTCAAATAACTAGAAACCGGAAGAATTGAGAAATATAATGAAGTAGAAATACATAAAAATCAAACTGAAGTCACCAAGTGAATCCTTTCTGAATAACTGAAAGCACTATGTATAGGATACAGTAGTACACTGGGAAATGATTGTAATGGGCTTTTTTAAAAGACGTAATAGGGCAGAATCTGAGACCTGTGATTTAATTGATTATAGGGCACTCCCTGAATGAGAAAATTCCCTGTACCACTGTACACTAGAATCTTCTGTGCAATTTATTTCCTTTTTTTTTGTATGGGGGAAGGCAGGGCAATTGGGGTTAAGTGACTTGCTCAAGGTCACACAGCAAGTAAATGTTGTGTCTAAGGCCAGATTTGAACTCAGGTCCTCATGACTCCAGGGCCAGTGCTCTATTCATTGTGCCATCCAGTCACCCCCTTTCTATGCAATTAGAAAATTACCCAGAATTTTGAGGGGTGGTTATCTGTCTATGGTCATATAGGCACTATATAGCAAAGATAGGCAGTGACATGTCTTCCTGGTTCCAGGACCATGCTACCTCTCAAAAGTATGGAAAATATGATTTAATGATTTGGTTCTAGCCTGGGATGGTAAATGAAAAAGAATAGTCTACTAAGACTATTGTTCCAAGTAATACAAACTGCAAATACCCTAGGGAAGGAAGGAAGGAAGGAACGAAGGAAGGAAGGAAGGAAGGAAGGAAGGAAGGAAGGAAGGAAGGAAGGAAGGAAGGAAGGGAAGGAAAAAAGAAATAAAATCACTTATCTCTTAAGCATAAATATTTGTACTTGGAAAAAATTTCTCTGATTAGGACAGATATCTTCATGATTGATAGCCTGTATATCTATTATGAAAATAGTCATATAAATTTATGTCTAGAGTTATACTTACATTAAAAATGTCTTAATATCCTTAGGGGAGAAAAGGGGGCAAAGGGAATCACTATGTATCCATAGTAAAAGCCAATCCCAAAACTGGCTTAACAAACATTACAAGAGATTTAACTCTATGCACCAAACTAAGAAGATTTGGTATACAAGGAATATTATGTCACAAGAAAAACTCATAGTTCTAAATCTAGGTTTGGTTTCCCATTTCTAGGTATAGTTTATATGTTTTACATGCAGTAAGAAATCAGTGTTCTGTCTGAATGATAAGGAACAACCATGTCAAGAAGAGAATAGAAACTGAAATTCCATAGAAGAAAAATTTCAAGGAAAGGTAAAGAACTGCTCCCCTTCTAATTCAGAGTCAACTCTTGGTAACTGAGGCTTTCCCAGGAAACAGAATATTTCTTTCTCTTATATTTTACTTACATTGCCTAGAAACTGCCACATTTCCTATAATCTTAAAGAATTCCAGAGATTTAAAAAATCATTTCCAAAAATTACATCCTCCACAGGCACAGTTACAGTCAAATATTGATTCTGTATTCCCTAACAACTACTGTCCAAAAGACAGAACATAGAATTTTGAAATTCCCTGGACACTGGTATACACGCTTTTGGTCAATAGGCCAATATCTGATGATCAATCTTGACAATAATCAAGGAATTTATCCAAATGATGCTGCCATCAGGGACCACATGGTCCATTTACAGAATCATTCCCTTGCTCCCTGACAAAATTCTAAAAGGCATTAGTAAAATTACTGTTAGTGAACATCTGAAAAAGAAAGTAGTGATACCAAAGAGCAAAGAATGGATCATGTCAGACCAATTTTATTTCATCTTTGAATTGTTATTAAGCTGATAGATAAGGAAAATTTTTATAGTTATGATTTACTTTGTATTCATTCAATAACCATTCATTAAGCTTTTGCTATGTGCCAGACATCATGCTAAATGTGGGGATACTCTCATGGAAGATGTGGAATATATGGTAATAAAAACATGCCTCTTCAAAATAAGTTGAATGGCCAAAGCAAAAGAATAGTCATTAGTGGGTCAATATCAGGTTGGAAATGAGTCTCAAGTGGAATGAACACCTCAGGGATCTGTGTTTTTCCATGTTCTAGCTAACATGTTTATCTATGACTTATATTAAAGCATTATAATCACATTTGCAGATGCAAAGCTGAAAGGAGAGTCAATGTGATGGATTACAAAATTTCCCCAAACAATTTTGACAGACAAGATAGAGCACTGAGCTCAGTGTAATCAGATTCATTTTCAATAGGAAAAGTCAATTTCACAAGTGCAAGATGAGAAAGGTGTGGTTAGAGAGTAGTTCTTCTGAAAAAGATCTGTCAGTTGATAATCATTTATTAAGTACTTACTATGTGCCCAGCATTGGACTAAGCACTGAGATACATAAAAAGCAGACAGTCCCTGCTTCCAAGGAAATCACAGTCTTACAGGGGAAAACAATAGATAAAAAAACTGAAAAGACAGGGAAAGGGATAGGAAGAAGAGATGGGACCCAGCATTCAGGAGCATGATGAAGTCCTGCGGCTGGGTAGGGCCTTGACTTGCCTCCTTAAATGGAGAATCTGGATGGATCTCTGCATGTCTGCCCTCTGCCCTCTCCAATCACAGAGAGGAAGGAGCTCCATGGAGCAGGGTTTCTGAGGAGGTATGAGTTTCAGGACTGAGGGAATCTTGTAGGAAGATGAATTTCTGGAGACAATGATGAAGTATATGAGAGCAGCCGGGGGGGGGGGGGGGGGCCGGGGAAGAAGTGATCTGGGATTGTTACAATAATGGATTGGTAAGGTCAACCATATGATAAGCCAAGAATAATGGCAACAATGGAAACCTCTACTAACATCCTTCTCTAATGCCTCACCTTAGCATAAAAATGAACCTTAATTCTCAAAGGTTCTATTAACGGAATTACAATCTCTGCCAAATCCTACCAAGCTAGAATAGCTTCATATCTGAGCCCACTCCAAAGGCCAATGTAGCTAACAGCAGAGTGGCCTGTCACCAGAGATGTAACCACCAGGTGATAAAGTTTGAACTTTCTCTCACAAACAATAGGGTGCTGTTGCCTTATTGTTTTGAGAAATGGGAAAACTGTGCAAAGCAGTGTTTTAAGAAGATTAATGACATCCTTATATAGAATGGATTGACAAGGAGAGCAAATTTATATCATTCATTCAATATATATGTTATCGTACCTATAACTTGGTGAGTATTGCCTTATAAAATTATGACACATTCCCTACTTTCAATGACTTTAAAAAAAAAGATACATGGATTTATGACATTAAACAAGTCACTTGCCCTTCTGGGGACTCAGTTTCATCATCTGTAAAAGGATGGGGTTGTCCTGGGTGAAGGGTTCTTAACTTTTAAAATGTAGAAAGATTTCAAGAGGTCTGTGAATTTGGATGGGAAAGAAATTTCTATCTAGATTTTTCACTAAGCTCTAGTTGAAACTTAGCATTTCTTTCAATTATTTAAACACACACACACACATTGTTCTAAGTGGTACATGGGTTTAATGAAATTGCCAAAGGAGTCCAAGATACAGAAATGGTTAAGAATCAATAAGGATCAATAAGGTTCCTTCGAGCTTTAAATCCTGTGATCCTATGATCCTATAATAAGAGGCATAGAGAGAAGAGTTGTGACCCTGACCTAAATAGACCCCTTCAGCAAGAGAACCCTATGGTAGGGTGCTGAATTCTAGGAGAAAATTGGAAACTAAGGGAGGACTAAACCCAATAGCTCTAGCAGACTGATGCAGCTGCATAGGCCAAAACAAGCCCTCAGAGAGAAATCAATCTGTCCTAAGCAAGCTGTCCTGGACAGCTCATCAGTGTGATAAGAAACTGAGTAAACCACAAAGCAGCCTTGGGCAGGCCTCCAGTTCCTTCTTCCCTCTCTCTTCTGTCCCTGAGTGCAGGTCCTCTGGGAACAAAGATAAGCAAATTCTCCATCCCCTAGTAACCATGGAAGAATTCAGTCAACAGAGAGGTCATGGAGCTTCACCCTCTGCCAGACAAGAAGACATTCTCCCAGAGTATCCATTGGAGGGCAGGGCGTCCCAGATGGCCACCAAGTCGATGAGGCAGTCAGATCCCTTGTCCTAGAGGGAACAAGCAGTGCTCTTATATAATAATAACAAAAGCTCTACATGAACCCTTTC
The DNA here is from genome assembly GCA_028646575.1 of Pseudocheirus occidentalis. Classification (NCBI taxonomy): domain Eukaryota; kingdom Metazoa; phylum Chordata; class Mammalia; order Diprotodontia; family Pseudocheiridae; genus Pseudocheirus; species Pseudocheirus occidentalis. Next base: position 6,453 of record JAQQSW010013084.1, read on the forward strand.
CTAATCCACACAGCTGCTAGGACCCGCACCCACTCCCTAAAAATATACCTTAAGTTTGCTATGTAAATATTTTGTAGAAGGGTTGTAATAATTCTGGATAAAAAACTGACCTCCGAGCCAGGAAAACTTGGATTCAAGCCTTGCCTATGATAAAAACTGATTATGGGACTCTAAGTCCCTTAACCTCTCATTACCCTAAACAGCTCTGTCGGTCTATAAGTTGCAAAGATGTAAAGAGAATTCCCTCACCCAGGAGTTAGTTCCCTATGCCAATGAAATCCCACCCCATGTATTTCATACATACTTTTGTGTGCATATTTTCTTTTAATAGAATATAATTCTTATGAGGGTAGTAATTATTTTATTTTATTGTTTCTTTCCCTAGAATTGAATTGACTTACCCAAGTCTACAGAGCTAATGTATTCCTGAGACAGGACTGTAACTGAGGTCTTCCTGACTTCAAATCCAGCACACTACTACATTGTGTTACTAATCGTGTATGGGCCCACTATGAACAATAACACCACTTACTTTTTACATTTAATTTAATTTTAAAATTAACCAGCATTTATTTTCTCTCCCTTCTACCAAAGGGCAGAAAAAAGAAAAGCTTTATATCAAATATGTGTAATCAAGTAAAACAATCCCCATATTGGTCATATCCAGAAATAAATGTCACATTCTGTATTTTGAACTCATCACCTCTCAGTTTGGAGGTGGGTGGCATTCTTCATCATTTGTCCTCTGGACTGTTGGCTAGTCATTAGAATGCTAAGAGCTTTTTTTTCATTTTTTATTGATTTGTTTATTTACTTTTAGTTTACAAGATTCAGTTCCACAATCCCTTGAGTTTCAAATTTTCCACCTCCTTTCCCCCTCCACCATGGCGGCATGCAATCAAGTATAAGATCTGCAAATACTTACACATTGGACATTAGTCTGGTTGTATAGAAGGACTGTAGCCAATGGAATGAACAATGGGAAAGAAGAAGCAAGATCAAACAGGGTAAAGAAAGAGAGCAGGTTGTTCACTTCAGTTTGCATTTAAACTCTGATCTTTCTAGGTCTTTCTCTGAATGTAGACATCTCTTTCCATCCTGAGTCTTTTAGAGCTGTCTTATAACCTTGCATTGCTGAGAAGAGTCCAGTTTATCAAAGTTGGTCATCACACACACGATGTGTCTGTCATTGTGTACAAATTTCTTTGGTTCTGCTCTTCTCACTTAGCCTCAGTTTGTATGAGCCTCTCCAGGTAAATATGAAGACCATCTCCTCCCCATTTTTTATAGCACAATAATATTCCATTGCATTCATATACCACAACTTGTTCAGCCATTCGCCAACTCATGAGCATCCCCTAAATTTCTAATTTTTTGCCACCACAAAGAGAGCTAATGCTGAGTTATTAAGTCTTTAAAAGTTGTTTGTCTTTATAATATTGTTATTATAGTATTAATTATTCTCCTGGCTCTGCTCACTTCACTAAGTATTAGTTGATATATATCTCCCTAAGTTTCTCTGAAACTCTTGCCTTCATCATTTCTTATGGCACAATAATATTCCACTATATCCATATACCATAATTTGTTCAGCCATTCTCCAATTAATGGGCACTCTCATAGGTTTTTAGTTATTTATCACTACCAAAAGAGCTGCTATAAGTAGTTTCGTATATATGGGGCCTCTTCCTCTTTCTTTGATCTCTTCCACTTAATAAAGGACTCTACTTTCTTTCAGGATGGTCTGGCTGGCTCATTCTTAAATATGATGCCAGTAAGGCCACAAGAGCCAATACTACCTGGTCTCTGCCTTATCTTTAGCATCTGATTCGAAGATCTGCACATATAAGCTTGGGCTCCCTTTTAGATAGGTTCTTCTGACCCTCCAAAGTAGCAGAATTGGAAAAGCAAGCTCTACATAATAGAAATCAGAGATTTCACGTTCTTTTTCTTTTCTACTACTTTTCTATTAAGCTGCCCATTTTATTTAGTGTTTCTTGAGTTCAGGTTCAAAAATAAATTTACAAAGTAATAGGGCTCCCATAGTATGCCATAGCTACCAGAGTTAAGATTTATCAAAGAAGCAGCTATGAACAATTTCACTCTTTCATGAGGGCTGGCATAGACTATGATCTGTCTATCACAGGAATTCAAGAGCCCTGAAGGGCTCTTGTGCCCTTCTCAGTTCCTAGTTCCATTAGTCTATGACATAAAGCTACTTGGACTATAACTCTGCTAATAGGGACCACGTATCAAGTTAGAATGTTTCCTGTGAGGGAATAGCAGGGAATTTGGGTTTGGAATTGAGAGGCCCTGAGTTAAAATCCTGACCCTGACACTGCCTGGGCAACTTTGGATAACCTAAATTAACCTCACTGGTCTTCAGTTTTCTCATCTCAAATCTAAACAAATGGTAGAGCAAGCTCTACTTTATAGAGATTTGCCATTTCATGCACAAGCCCCTCCTTCTGTTTTGTCATGTAGATGGAGAGGCTCATTTTGTTTGGTATTTTTTAAGTTATGAATTTTAATATAAAGATATTAGATGATTTCTAAAGTTCCTTCCATTCCTTCCTCTCCCACAATTCTATAGTCCTGACTACCATTGTCTCTTGAGTTTAGGGAGTGTTGTCCATAAGGGCAAACATCATTGGCCAGAAACATAGAAATATCCATATGACATCATGTATGACTACATGTCCAAATGATGGGAAAATAAATGTTCTGGCCCCAGCCACTTAGCAGAGGGGTGGTGGACTCTAAGTATGAAATAAGGCATTGTCAAGGTGGTAATTTGTTTTTCTTGACTTGCACTTATTTGTTAAAAGAGATAGTTCTTTTGGGGTGGGTGTGAGGAGAGTGAGTAGGAAATGAGACCATTGTCAAAAGAAATATTGATAAAATATTTCGACTGAGCACCCAAGGTGCTTGCCCAGAGCATAGATATGAGCAGCTGCAGGCCGGACGTCAACCCGGAGTTCAACGAACAGCTGAAGCTCCAGCAGCTCCAAGAGGAGGCCAAGCTTGCAGCCAGCAGCTTGCTCAAGAACCCCGAGGGCAATGACCCTTACATTTTCATGGACCCACAGGATGGCACCACCTACAAGTGGGACAGGAACAAGAAGGCTTGGTTCCCTAAGATTACAGAAGATGTCCTTGCTTGCCAATTATCAGGCTAATTATGGGTTCCCCGCTAATAGCTCTTCTTCCAGTGGGCAAAAAGAGAAACAGGATGATGTGGATGTAAAAGCATCACAAAAAAAAAATACAGATTAAAAAGCCACACAAAACGCTGAAAAGAAACAGAAAGGTGAAAAGAAAAAGCCTGAAGTAGGATGGTTTCATGTTGAGGAAGACAAAAATACAAATGCACATGTGACTGGCTTACCTCCTCACATTACAAAGGATAAATCTGTACAGCTCATGTCCAAATGTGGCATCATCATGACAGACCCACAGACAGAAAAATATAAAATCAAGCTTTACAAAGATAAAAAAAGAAATCTTAAAGGAGATGGACTTTGCTGTTATTTGAAGAGGGAATCTGTGGATCTAGCATTAAGACTTCTGGATGATGATGATGAAATCAGAGGCTACAAATTACATGTGGAAATGCCAAATTTTCGGTTAACAGGAGAATATGATACCAGCAAAAAGAAGAAATGCAAAGACTATAGGAAAAAGATGCTCCAGTAACAAAAAACAGCTGAATTGGCAACCTGAGAAGAAAGCCAGTACTACTCAAATGTGGCAGGAGTGGGTGGTCATTATCAAGAATATGTTCCACACGAAGGATTTCAGTTGATCCATTGGGACTAAATGAGATCCCAGAAGAACTCGGAAGAGAGTGTGAAAAGTTTGGACAAGTTAGGAAGGTTCTTCTCTTTGACTGACACCCAGATGAGGTGGTCTCTGTGTCCTACAAGGAACCAGAAGAAGCTGACCTATGTATCCAAGTCCTCCATGGGAGGTGGTTTGGCGGTTGTCAATTAAATATGGAAGTATGGGATGGCATGACTGATTTTCAGGTGGAGGAGATATCAAGAGAGAGTGGAGAAAGACCAAAAGGTTGGGAGTCTATTTTAGAGCATCATAACAAACAGAAAGAAACAGATTCCTCTGATCCAAATTCTGCTTCCTGGAGTGTGGGCCTGGTAAAAGGGAAACCTTCCCTAGAGGATGTGACCTCACCTGGAACAAAGGAGGAAGATGGTAATGTGGAATGCAGTAGAGGAGGGATCCAATCTAAGGACAGCAGCTTGGGCCAGGGTCATAATCAAGACCAGGCATGCCATCAACCCCTTAAGCATGCTTTGTATTTCTTTCTTTGTGCTTCAGGGTGATTACTGGTAGTGCTTCCATGAATACATGCATATAAATCAGATGCCATCCACTTAGTGCTTTGAAGTTTTCACTAAAAGCAGTATTTAATGAGGAACTAAAAATATTTGTTAATGGGCTGACCTAGTGAAACATCCCAAGTACCTGGTGCAGAGTGAACTGAATTTATTTGTCATATCCTTGCTTGTAAAGTCTCTAAAGGTACCTATGTGTGAAGTACATTGTAGTATAACTTCAAAATTTGTGATCATAAAACAAAAAATTATTTGGTAATATTTAAATTGAATTTAAGGCTTAAGTTGAATGTTAAATATGACTATTAAATGTTTTTCTGTTTTTAAACAAAGAAATGATGAAATTGATGGTTTCAGAGCAACCTAGGAAGATTTGTATGAACTGATGCAGAGTGAAGTGAACAGAACTACTAGAACAATTTATACAGGAACAACAATATTGAAAAGACAAACAACTGAAAGACTTAAGAACTCTGATCATCATGATAACCACCCATGATTCCAGATAACCCATTATGAAACATACTACTATCTCTTGACTTGAGAGGTGATGTACTAAAGGGGTAGAATGAAAAATATATTTTTGAGACATGACCAATGCAGGAATTTTTTTCGCTTGACAATGCATATTTGTTACAAGGGTTTTGCTTTGTTTTGTTTTCAGTGAGAGAGGGGAGGTTGGAGGGAGAAAATAAATTTTTGTTAATTGAAAAAAATTTTATTTAAAAATAAAATAAAAATATTTCAATAAGCAATAAATAAAAGTAATGACATTACTAAAAGGAAAGAGAGTAGAGGAGAAAAAAGAAGAGAGGAAAAGAAAGGAGAGTGAAGAGAAAAGGGGGAAAGAGGGAAGGAGAAGGGAGGATAAAGAAGGAGAGGAAAGGAAGCAGGGGCTCTATCTCTCCCCTACCCCACAGAACAAGTACAGATATTCTCTACCTGCTTCCGATGAATCATATGAGAGATGGAAAGGATTGTTACATAAGAATCATGGAGGGTGGTGGAGCCAAGATGGCAGCGTAGAAGCAGCAAAGCACCACAGCTCCCACACAAACATGCTAAAAAAACTCATAAAATGGGACTCTAAACAAATTTTCAAGCTCCAAAACTCTCGAAAAGACAGAAAGCACATCTGTTGCTACAGGCAGCTCAGCAAGTGGGGCTCTTCACAGCAGTCTGGGAGCCACAGTTGTAGCAGCAGGAACGGAGTAGCAGCAGCCTCCACTGGGCTGCTTCAGAGCCCTCAGCCTGCAGATAGCAGCAGGCCAAGGGCTCTTGCATTGAGCAGCCTGGATCTGGATCGCGGTCTTGAGTGGTGGTCCTGGGGTGCGCTTTCAGTGAGCCAAAGCTTGGCGGGGGAGGGGGGCTGCAGCATCCCACTAATAGCTCCGGCAGCTGTGAGGGCCCCAGCAATTTGGGACAGAGCTTTCCCCCTCCAGGAAGCAGAGTTCCACAGAGATAAAAAACCAAGCAATTAATAGACTGGCCAACATGAGAAAAAGGAAGCAAGATAGGAACAGCAGTAAAACTCTAGATTCCTTTTTTATGGCAAAAAAGATCAAAGCATGGAGCGGGAGGAAGAC
>JAQQSW010013085.1:0-12392 GCA_028646575.1 Pseudocheirus occidentalis
GAAGGGAGGGGAGAAAATCTGAAACTCAAGTGATTCTGTAAATGAATCTTGTAAACCAAAAGTAAATAAACAAGTCAATAAATTTAAAAAAAAAGAATTATAGGTATCATCTTCCTATGTAGGGATATAAACAGTTGAGTTTCACTTAATCCCTTATATGTTTTCCTTTCTCTTTTTACTTTTTTAGGCTTCTCTTGGGTGTTGATATTGAAGATCAAATTTTTTGTTCAATTTTGGTCTTCTTTGTTTTTGGTTTTGTCTTTTTGGAGGGGGGAAAGCAGGGCAATTGGGGTTGAGTGACTTGCCCAAGGTCTCACAGCTTGTTAAAAGTGTTAAGTGTCTGAGCATGGTTTTGAACTCAGGTCCTCCTGACTCCAGGGCCAGTGCTCTACTCACTGCACCACCTAGCTGCCCCCTAATTTTGGTCTTCTTATGAAAGCTTGAAATCCTTCCTTTTCATTGAATGACTATTTCCTCTTTGAAGTATTATGTTTAACTTTGCCACATAGGTGATTCTTGATTGTAGTCCTGGCTCCTTTGTCTTCTGGAATATCATGTTCCATGACCTCTGATCCTTTAATGCTGCACCTGCTAAATCCTATATAATCCTGATTGTGGCTCCCCAATATTTGAATTTTTTCTTTCTGGTCACTTGCAGTATTGTTTCCTTGACCTGATAGTTCTGAAACATTCATAAACATACATGAACATGTATTTATTTTTCATTCCTTTGAATTTGATTGATTCTTGGTATTTGATTGATTCATTAGCTTCCATTTCTAATTTATGAGTTGTTTTCCTCAATTAGCTTTTGTACTTCTTTTTCCATTTGGTTAACTGTACTTTTTAAAGAATTATTTTCTTCAGTGGATTTTTTGTATCTCCTTTTCCGTTTGGCCAATTCAATTTTTTAACCAGTTATTTTCTTTTTCCAAGCTTTTGACTTTTTAAAATAATTCTCCTACATCACTCTCATTTCTTTTCACAAATTTTCTTCTACCTCTCCTATGATTTTTAGGCCCATTTTTGAGCTCTTCCATGAGTTCTTTTTGGGCCTGAGACAACTTCCCATTTTCTTTTGGGGCTTTATCTATAAGTGTTTTGACATTGTTGTCTTCTTCTGAGTTTGTGTCTTGATCTTTCCTGTCACCAGAATAACTTTCTATTTTTAGATTTTTGTTGTTGTTGCTTTTCGCTCATCTTTTTTGGATTTCTTCCTTTCTTGTAGATGTGAGCTCTGCCCCCATGATGCTGTCTCAGGCTTCTTGTGCCAGGGGACGTAGGCCATGGCTATTTACCTGGTGCTGCAGCAATGTTACCCTGAGGCCCATGGGGAACCTTTGTGGCTGGTGCTGCACTGAAGGGGGTGTCTGGTGCTGCTGAAGACCATAGGAGTCTTACCTGGGGCTCAGTTGGAGTCTTAGTGCTGGTGTCTGGCATATGTTGAGGCTGGTGGGGGTGTTTCTGGGTTTCTCCAGGGCTACACTGAAGCATTGGAGGCTACCTGTTTGCCAGGGCTATGCTGAAGTACATGGGGGGTCCTGGTGTTTGCATTTCTCAAAACTCTTTTGCTCTATTTTTCCCAATTCATATCTTTGTTTGTTTCTTTACCTCACTTCCCACTTCTGTCCATTTTTAAACTGTGTAATCACTCTGGATATCATTATATCCCTTTTGTCTTAATTGTTCCTTCAGTGTATCTCTTCCTCCCCTAACCTTCTGCCCCCGTCTCCCATTCTCCCCAGGCCCCTGCCTCCTACACACTTAAAAACAGTCATTTCTGCCATAGTGACGGTGCTGTGTGTAAGAAACAGGCTGCTGACATCCGTGAAGGGAAGCGAAAAGACAAAGTGGGCCTCTCACAGCCAGGCCCCAAAGCAGAAATGAAAACCACAGGAAGCCAAGGGCCAATTCCCTGTGCTCTATGTGGAAGGAGCTCAGTCAGACCTTCTCTGCTAGCTGAGCACTGAACCCTCAGCCCAATTCCCCCGTGACCATAAACACACTTTTTGTCCTCAGCCTAGCATCTTAGACTCCCAACAATTGACCTCAGCTCTGTACCGTCAGTGTGTCCCTGCTATTACTTCATGAGGAGGGACCTTTGAGAACTGTCTTTCCTTCCTTTCTGGCTAAGGCAATCATGGAAGACCAAGGTCCTGTCAATTCTTTATTGCCAGGTTTTTCTTTCAGTCCGTTATTGTCAAAGACACAACAATCCTCCCTGTCATCTAAATGTGTCCTTGACTACTCACTCTCTCTCATGCACTCTGTCCCAATTAGTTCTCAAATCCTATAGCTTTTTCTTTCTTCTCATCATGACTCATATAAACCATCTTCTTTTCTCTGTCACGCCCTGGTGCAGGTTCTAATTGCTTTGTGCCTAGACCACAGCAATGGCCTTCCAGTTGGTATCCCTGTCTCAAATCTCTTCCCACTTCAGTCCATCCTCCATTCAGTTGCCACAGAGGTCTTCCTAAAGCACAGGTTCAACCGTGTCACCTGCCACCCCTTCCCTCACATACACACACACACACATACACACACACACACACACACACACACACACACACACTTAATAAACTCCACTGACTCCCTATCACCTCCAGAATCAAGCACAAATTTCACTTAAAGCCCTTCCTAATCAAGTTCCTTCTGCCACCTTTCCACTCTTCCTCCCTACCATGTACTGCCCAATACAATGGCATTGACCTCCATGTTATTCCCCATAAGAAATTCCCTCCTCCAAATCCATGCATTTTCACAAACTCCCTCATCCCCTGCAATTCTCTCCCTCCTTCCCTCCCAGCATCCCTGGCTTCCTTCAAGTCCCAGCTAAAATCCCTCTTTCTATAACAGTCTTTTCCCAGGCCTCTTTGATGCTCGTGCCCTCCTCAGCTGGCCTCCAGTGTATCCCGCCTCTGTGCCATTTGTTGTCTACTTCATGGAGGTACTTAAGAAATGGTTGGTAACTTGACTTGGCTATGGCTTTACAAGTGGGAAGGTCATCTAGCCTTCCTCATTTTGTCCTTGTTATTGTCCAGTCATTTCAGTTGTATCTGTCTCTTCATGACCCCATTTGGGGTTTTCTTGCCAAAGATAATGGAGTAGTTTACCATTTCCTTCTCCAGATCATTTTACAAAAGAAGAAACTGAGGCAAACAGGGTTAAGTGACTTGCCCAGGGTAGGGAGACCCACCCTGCCCTACCAGAAAGTCAGAAGAGTGTTGGGGGAGGATATAGGAAGGAACAAATTGGGGGAGGGGCTATACAGTGGGATCACTGTTTTGGGATGGTGGGTAGGGGAAAGATGAGGAGAAAATTTGTAACTAAAAATCTCGTGGAAATGAATGATGTAAACTAAAAATAAACAAAAGTTACAACAAAAAAAAAGTGACTTGCCCAGGATCAAGTCAGATTTGAACTCATGAAAAAAGAGTCTTCTTACCTCCAGGGCCAATATAATATCCCTTGTGCCCCCTAGTTACCCAATGAATGTAAGTAATTTGAGCAAGGTCATATAGCTAATAAGTGAGGAAGCACAAGATTTGAATTCAGGATCTCTGTGTGCAAATATAGTACTTAGTATTTTATCAAGATACTCGCAGAGCAAAAACATGGATTCTCTGATTTCTTTTTGTTGTCTACTTTCCTATATTCCTTTTCAGGTAGGAAAAGAAGAACCAACTAGGTGTGACTTACAAACCATTAAGCAGAAATATATGTATACGTGTGTGAAATTTTAAAGTTCTGGGCTCCTGAATAAAACTCTCTGAGGAGCCTCTGACCTCGTGCCCATAACTGAATGAAGAGATCTATGGAGGATTTGAGGGAAAAGAAGGGGCAGGCGGGACGTAACCACTCGCTTCTTTCATGATGCTTCTTCGGAAATACTAATGTTCCGTCTTTTATTCCAATGAGTTTGTGACCTCGCTGATGGATGCGCGCACTGCCTTGGACAAAGCAGGGCTCTAACTCATTCACGCCTTTTCACCTAACACGATTTTTGCCCGTTTTTTCTCCTTTTTTTGGTCCGGACCTATGCTGTCATCAGTAAGAAAAGTCCCTGTCAGCTAGGATCTGAAGTATATATAGTCTTGGAAGACTGTTGCAAGCGCAGAGACGTTAGTTCATGATCACCATAGCTAACGCTGATAGAATGCTTTCTATGTTCCAGGCACTGGGCTAAGCACCTAACAATTATTATCTCATTTTATTCTCACAAGAACCTTGGCAGGGGGGTGCCATGATTATCACCCCCATTTTACAGATGAGGAAAGTGAGAAAGACAGCCATTTAGGGATTTGGCCCGGATCACACAGCCGGTGAGAATCTAAGCCCACTTCCTGACTCCACACCCAGCGCATTTATCACACCATTTAGCTGCCCGTGAAGCGACTTGCTGTAAGTCACATAGCCAGTAGGTGTCAGTAGTGGTACTTGAACCTAGATCTATCTGACTCTAACGATCAGCTCTCCGTTCACTATACCACCCTTGACCCTCGCTCTTCCATAAAACCTCCACTGAGCATCTCTCTCTGGGACTGGAGCACTTCCTTGAGACCTTTTCCCTTTTATGGGTACCAGCGCAGTGTTCAGGCTTTCCATCTCTAGTCTCTCACATTGACTATATGATTTGCTCACCTCTTTTTCTGATCGGATATTTCCAGAATGTTATACAAGGGGGATTCAGTACATCACCACAACATTTGTTCACATGGCATCTTTCCACATGGAGGGTGCTGATAGAAACGACTTCTGGGAATCATGAAGTCTTTTCAACTTGGAAGGTCTATTTGTCAGAGGTTACATTCTGCTAACACAGTCCTTGAGAGCCCAAGATTGCCTGGGCAGGTGGGAGGTAACCAGTCACTTCTTTCCTGTCACCCACTTGCCTGTATCCGCATCACAATGAGGCACAGAAATGAAACTTTCATGGAGGAGTCATAGGCACATAGCAAAATACAGCATTCTTTTATTCAGTAGGCACTTGTTAAATGTGTCTGTGCCAAGTACTCTAAGTATAAGGCTTCAATGAGTCCCTTTAGGATATATCATAAACTGCTCTGTTTGGTATCTGCAAGACTTCACAATATGGTGGCCATTCCAGGCTTATTGCACCTTTATCTTTGATAGAATTTCATGTATTCTAGCTTCCAACCAAACTTGCTGCTGTATTCCAATTTGCCTTTGCATCGGTGGTTTTCTATGCCAGTGCAGCAGAGTCCATTTTTCTTTTGCCCATCAAGTGTACTTAGAGTTGCCTTTCCTAGTTAAAGTCAAATCTATGCTTTGAAGGTTACTTCCTTGAATGTAGATGGTTTTAATATGACATATAAACCCCGAGTAGTTCCCCTGTCACCATCCTGCCCATGATAATCACAATGGAACCAGGGGCTGTTAAGTTAAAATAATAGCATCCAGTTTGGCCACAACTCTTTCATTCTTGACATGAAATGTCAAGAAGTAAATGCTTTGTTTGACTTTTCCGTGCATGATGGGGTCGGCCAGATTCTTTTTGCTAAGCCAATACTGCCCCTTCTTGATTCATGGACTAAACTAAGGGAGCTTATTCCTGTACCCCTCCCAGACTTCTTCACTTTTTCTTTCCTTTTCTGAGTAGGTAAACAAACATGGCTCTCAAGATGGATATGTCCAGTTGTAGAGTCAATCTTGTGAGTTCAAGAAGACTGGAGGTATTAGGTCCCATGAGATAAGTCTTTGGTCAGGACAATGATAGGGAAAGCTTCTGGAATGGAGATGAGAGCCATTGATAAGAGGATTGTCTCCAAAGCCAGCCATTTCACCAACAGATATGTAATAGAAATTGTTTGGACAGTTCCAAGCAAAGGTGAAATATAAATAAACTAAATAGCATCCTGCAAGCTGCTTTATGTTCGTATAAGGTTTAAGATCAGCAAATCATATAGGTCATTATAGACTATTGGATCCTATTCTTAATGAATGTTTGTGAATATCCTGTTTGTCATTCTTTCTTGTGTGTAGAAATGTTACTTATCCCATACCTGATGCATTTTGTATACTGTCTTTTTTATGCCTCTCTTTTTAGGGAGGCCCTAGACACGAGTTATAAGTAAACTTATTCCTGGGGTATAAGACTGTAAGGAAAGTGAGACCTGATCCTGTTGTTAGAGGCAAGTTCCCCTAGGACTAAACGAAGTCCAAATTATGTGTCTGGGTACAGGAAAGGGAGTGGGTACAGTACCTTCAGGTCAAGTGATAACTCTTTGGGTCCTCTTGAGGTTAGAGCTGGAATGCACTCCCTCCTCACCTCCAGGCTAGAATCCCTGACTTCCTTTGGAGTTCATCTGAAGCACTTTCTCCTACACCATTTTTACCTAATCCTCCATTTTCTAGTACAGCATCCCTGTTCCCCCCAACTCACCCACCTACCACCATTGTGTACTTATTTTACCTATATATATATATATATATACACATGTGTTTCCTCTTCACCAAATATAAGTTTCTTGAGTTGGGATGGTGCAAAATCTAAACACATTCTTAGCCCTGAGACAGAGCCCTAGGGGAAAACCCAATGGGGACCACTGCTAAAAGTAATCTAAAAGCTAGGTTTAATTTACTAATCTATCTAACAAGGCCCTTTTTCTTCCTCCCCTCTACCACACTCTATACCTAATTTAAAAATACACTTTATATATATTTCTCTATGCAGTCCTCAGGCAGTGGTGGTAGGTCAGCTTCAGAAACCAGCAGGCCAGTCTTAGAGCCCTGATAAGATTGTATTTAAATTAGAATGAAGCAGTGATTTAGAGGCCAGAGGAGGCAAGGACCGGGCTACCCATTGAAGAAGGAAGATCTGGAAACCAGAAGCCAACAAAGTACTTAAAGTGACAAAGTGATGATAATTGTAACGGGGATGAAAACTTGGTTGGAGAAGTTATAATAATGTGTCAGGGAGGGCACATTCTGGAGAGAATCAGCAGCTCATAGCAAGAAAACAAAGGGAAAGGGGGAAACCCTTCAATGGAGAAAGAGATGTTGGAGTTGGTCAGTTGAGAAATAGAACACTTCATTAGAGTATTGGTGAGACACCAAGCCCCTCTGTGATTTTGGCTTCCATTGTTGTTCTGGGGAAGGAGCTGGAAAATCTAGGTTATTGACATTTGGAATATTGACAAGGGCTAAAAGGTTGTTCTGTTTACCAGCTTCTAGGGAAGAGGTCCATCCTGGTAACTCGACCTGATTCCCTTAGTTCTTTGACTCGGGATATCTAGACGTCAGTGGTCACTCTTTTTTGTTTAGCTAATTTTTATTTATTTCCCTACTGATGAGGAAGGAGGATGCTCACCCAAAACAGTGTTAAATTAACTGTTAGGTGAAGGCTAAACCAAGACCTCAGAGGTAGTAAGATTATATATGGCTTTTCCATTGCCTTTTGCGGGATTCAAGATGTATTATTTATAAAAACTATAAAATAACTGACATTATAAATATATGCAGAGCATGAGTGGGTTAGCAAGGTCACGCTCTCTGCACACCTGTTACTGGGTGAATTTGTATGCAGCTTTTCCATTGCCTTCTGTGTGATTCTAGACATATTATTGATAATAATTATAACTGACATCATAAGCATGCACAGAGTGTGGGTGGGTTAGCAAGCCCACACTCTATGCACACCTATTACCGGTATTTATCTAAAGTTTTAAGTCCAGCTAAGGAATTTACATTTATTCTCATCTTTGAGCCTCATGACAGCCCTATGGTACTACAGGAACTATAATTCCCATGGTACAGATAAGGAAACTGAGGCTCAGAATTCCCTCACTTGTTAAACAGGAAAATGATAGCATCTATTTTCCAAGGGTGTTGTGGTCATCAAATGAGATAATGATTGTAAAGCTCTGGCATGTAGTAATCACTATATAAATAAAGTTCTTATTATTAAGGAGCTTGTTCATATTAACATGGCTTGGTAGGATTTGGGCCCAGGTCTTTCTAACTCAACAAGTCCAGGGCTCTGTCTGCTAGAATGACCTTTTAAATTTAATTTAATTTAATTACATTTAATTAATTTAATTAATTAAAATTCTACATTTAAATTTACATTTAAGTTAGAAATTATATGGTTGGTTGTATCCCAGAAACAGATGAAGCCAACTTCTTGTCTGAGTAGATTATGGGCCTGAATCATCATTGGCAGATTTATAAAATGAAGCTAAACAATAATATCCATATTCCACTATTGTGAGGAATGACTAGTTAAAAATGAGTGACGTTTCTCCTCTCTCATTCATATCAATTCAGAAAATATATTTTAAGTTCCTAAAATACCATAAGCATAGAGCTTTCCACTAGTCAAACCTTAATAAAAAGAAAAAAAAAAAAGAAAGAATCAATCCCTACCGTGTTGGAGCCTGTATGGCATTGTGGTAGGGAGATAAATATAACATGTACACAGATGAATAAATCCAAATGTACCCAACACAGACAAAAATAATCAATATTTTAGTAGTGAGGGAGGGTACCAGCATTTGGCGAGCTTTTAACAGGCTTTGTGTATGAGGTAACCCTCAAGCTTGGCCTTGAAAGGGGAGAGAAATGTCAATGAGCAGAGGGGAAGAGGGAGTTTTGTATTGGTAAACCCAAGAGACTCGGTAACTGATATGCGATGGAATGGTATGGAAGAGGGTAGACTTGGGAATGACTCCAAAGTTGTGGATGTGAGCCAGCAGTCGGTATGGGCCAAATCCAGCCAATCCCCCATCACTGAGAATGTTTTTATGTTATCGTATTTTAAAATGTACAGGAACAGGCCGCAGGTGGATTTGACCCTTAGGGTTTAGTTTGTCAGCTCTTGACTGACCTCAAAATGGGGAAGTTAGAAAGAAAAAAAGGTTTCTGGGGGAAGACAAGTTTTGTTTTGGACATGCTGAGTTGGAGATGCCTAGCAGGTGACATAACACCTTATTATAATAATTGCCTTGGTTTAAACCTAAGGGGTAATATGGCCCCTCCCTTTCAGCCTTAGGTAGTTAATTGTAGACTAAATTTATGTTTAGTCAGAAAATCATAAATTTAGTCACAATCGCTCCAAGTCCCCAATTAAGAAAACTCCTAACATTTAGGCAGAAGTTGATCTTTCTGCCCAATTTTACGTTTATATCTATCACTAGTTAATCCCTGACATTTTTGTGGCTGAGCCAAAATTTCATTTACTGGAAACATCTCAGTAACAAAATAGTAAATATAACATGTCTTGATAGACTGGTAAGGGAAACTGAGGAAAGAGGAAACCATTTCTGGGGATTTCTCATAGTCTAGGTCTTTTTCTCTGAAAGGCTCACAGAACCAATGTCCTTTGATATTTCCCTTCTTTGCCACAACTCAATTACTACCTTTATTGCTCAGAGGCATGCTAGGATATGTGCTGGTGCCATCTTTTCTGCTCCCAGACCCTCAGAATCTCTATCTCTTGGTTCTGAGAGGGCTAGTGCCTTCCTTTTATACAAACTCCTTAGGGTGTGATCTAATGGCTTTAATGGATTCAAAGAGGTGTAGAGGCCCTATTCACACTTGATTATGATGGATTCAATCAAGAAGCATTCTTAATTAACAAGGGTAATTACTTTTGAGTGAGTTGAGATAATCGAAGGAACCCTAATTTTTAATATTTGCTATCCTCAACAATCTATGGTTTATAATGCTTTCTATGGCATTTATAATTTAATGGTTTATAATTGAATCTGATAATTAACATTCTTGCCCATCCAGAAGATTTATACTCCTGTATAAATAAATTTGTACTCCTGTATAAATATTCCTGTATATTTATACTCCTGTAAGGAAAAAACCTCTGTCCTCTAATCTCAATCCTGACACTGGCACCTATCTCTCTTTCCAAGCTCTCCTCTCATGTTCCAGGACCTTTAGCATCTTAGACCACCCTTTCAAGGTACCAGGACAAAGCTTGTGGAATGACTGTTACATTCACTCAATAATAATAATCAGTAGACTCTACAAAATAGCCAGCTACAAACCTAGCTCTACAAATGACAGCTGGGTAATTCAGTGGAGAGAGCACTACTCCAGCACTTGGGAATTCCTATGTTTCAAACTTGCCCCAGATACTTGCTAGCTATGTGACCCTTGGCGGATTACTTAACCTCTCTCAGGCTCCATTTCCTTATTTGTGAATGGGGATAATAGCACCTACCTTACGCAGTAATTGTGAGAATCAAATAAGATTGTGGTGCTTTACAAACATGAAAGGTCTATGTAAACCCTAGTTATTATTAATTATTATATGGGATTGGAGGTCAGGAGAGCAATGAGGTATGATCATCAGTTTAGGGATAACTGAATGCAAGAGAATTATTAATGAGATCGCCAAAAGCAAGACTAGAGAGAGAGAAGTCCCAGGGCAGAGCATTGGATTACAAACATGCTCAGGAGATGAGATGTGAATGATGATGTAGCAAAACATTCGTAGCAGTCATATATCAAGGGTTTATAGGATTAATTCCAAGGGCTGAAGGGTTATCAGGTTTTCTCAATGATTTCCCAACATTTAGAAGCCAAGATCTGCTCTATGGATGGTAATGCTGTAAACATCACTCCTAGGCTACTAGATAGAAGATGGAGGCAAAACCTAACGCCTGACTCACACCTATTCCAACAAGGTTTAGGGAAGGGGTCATTACATCTG
The DNA here is from genome assembly GCA_028646575.1 of Pseudocheirus occidentalis. NCBI lineage: Eukaryota > Metazoa > Chordata > Mammalia > Diprotodontia > Pseudocheiridae > Pseudocheirus > Pseudocheirus occidentalis. The sequence continues at coordinate 10,688 of JAQQSW010013085.1, forward strand.
TTCAGATGTTGGAAAACTTGTACAAAAGCCATCAGGCTCTCAGCAAGTGCTTGTAGATGAAGGACATGCTCCTCTCAGCCTATTGAATCCCTGATCTATTACTAGGTCATGACATACCAGTAAAAGTACCAGCATTTGTGTGCTGGGAGAGGTGTGTGTGTGTGTGTGTGTGTGTGTGTGAGAGAGAGAGAGAGAGAGAGAGAGAGAGAGAGAAAGACAGAGAGACAGAGAGAGACAGAGACAGAGACAGAGAGAGACAGAACAAGTCGTTGGCAGCATTTTGAAGCCAGACTCTTTTTACTAATAAAAAGGAAAGGCTCCTTTCTGATTTCACTTATCAGCAAGGTCCAGCTTTTTTTTATTGGCCTTGAAGATTTAGAGGCACTAATTCGCCAGGGTCCATATGACCTAGCTTGTGAACAATTTTTCCCCCCTGAATTCATGATGAGTCATTCTTGGCACATCTTCAAAACCCTCAGTGGCCTTAATGCAAGTGGATGGCATTTGAAAGAAAAGCTATAATGAGTAAGTGCTTATAGTTATTCTAAAGATTGCACATAGTCAGTGACCTTAGGAGGCAGCTATTTCAGGATAGGCAGTGTGCCCAGTTCAAGTACTAATAATTATCCCAAGAATGACCCTGGGAAAAGCTATCATTATTTTGGAGTCAGAGGGCAAAGATTTTTGCAAAAGCTAAAATGAAAAAGAAATATATTGTATGTAAACAGTGAGGTTATAAGAAATGCTTATAAGAAAACTATTAACTCTTAATATACAAGATAAAAGGATTGCTATGTGGCAAACCATAAGACAAACATTTCTTCTACGTAGAAAAAGGAGGCACCTACAGTTTAAGGATGTCTTTGGTCCTCTTTGGAAACAAAGGACAAACAAGTAATAACAGTAATAATGTCTTGCTCCGTCCCTAAGCCTCACTTTTACAGGTAGAAATTCAATCAATCAACAATCTGCTGCCAAGTCTCCAACATTCTATTGTCAAACTTCTCCCCTATACATTCTCTCCTCTCTACTCTATAATCCATCCCCTGGCTCAGGCCATCTCACCTCACACCTGGACTATTGCATTAACCTGCTGGTTGATTTACCCGTCTCAGTCTCTCCCCACACCAAACCATCTTCCACTCAGCTGCCAGAGGAACTTCCCTAAAATTCTATTCAATAAACTCCACTGGCTCCTTATTACCTCCAGGACCAAATATAAAATCCTCTGTTTAGCTTTTAAAGCCATTCACAACCTGATCCCTTCCTAAATGTTCTGTCTTCTTTTACTTGATACTCCTTTCCATATTCCAAAATCCAGTGACCCTGACCTCTTTGCTGCCTCTCACAGAAGATACTTCATCACTGAGCATTCCCCATGCCTGGAATGCTCTCACTCCTTTCTCCCTTTTCTAGCTTCTCTAGCTTCCAACAAGACAGCTCAAATCCCACATTCTGCAAGAGGAATTTCCTGATCTCCACTTTTTGCTAGCGTCTTCCCTCCGGGAAAATATTTGCAGTAAGTTTCTCTGATGAAAGTCTCATTTCTAAGGTATATACAATGCACATATATTATATATAATAGTGGGTGACTAGAGATACAGAATGCCACATATACTGTCAAATAATAATTGTGCTACTTTTTCACTTGAAAGTCTTTTCTTTGTTATAAGGAAGAAGCCTATATCTAGACAGAAAGGAAGGA
>JAQQSW010013086.1:0-12392 GCA_028646575.1 Pseudocheirus occidentalis
AATTAAGATATACGGGGGCTGGAATAGGGAGACCCTCCCTGACCTACCAGAAAAAAAGAGCAGGGGAGGGGCTTTACAGTGGGATTGCTGTTTTAGGGTTGGGGCAGGGGCAAGATGGGGAGAAAATGTGTAATTCAAAAATGTAATGAAAATAAATAATGTAAACAAGAAAAAAATTAAAAATACCCATGGCAAAAGACCTTTGAGACAGTTTAATCAACAGAATCAACAAATAATGAAGGCAACCATGTGGAAGGCACCTGTGAGACACAGATGAAAAATCGCATAGTTTCTGACTTCCAGTAACTTTGTCAATCAGAAGCAAATAACACGTACATAGATAAGAATTTGGAACCACAAAGGATGTTAGAGGTAAAAATATAATCCTTTTATTTTGAAGGTGAAGAATATGAGGCCCAGAGAGAGATCTAATGACTTCCCCAAGGCCTTACCAAGATTTGAAACCAGGATTCAAATTTAGGCCCCTTACTTTGTATCAATTCCTTTTTTCCATTGTGCTACACAACTGTTCTACATATCTAATAAATGGTTTATATAAAAAAATTGTAAATTAGGGCTATGTATGTGATAAGGTACAGACAATTGATCACATTTTAAAAAATATTATTCCTCTTTTTATTCTAAGAAATGTCACATTAAAAAAAATTTTTAAACCTTACAAGTTCTGTTCCTTAACACTTAGTTCCCCAGTCTACTCACTTCACATGAGCAACTTCTCCTCCCCGCTTCACCCATACACAAAGATGTTCATAACTCTGATCTTGCCATCCCCTGCAAATGTTCTGCCTCCATGTTTAAGAATTCTGAAATTCTCTTATCTGACAATAATCTGTTGACCTTTCACCTTTTCCTCTGTCTTCCTTTACAAAACCTTACTCTTTGTCCTCACTATGATTTCCAGTCTTCTGATCCTTCAGCTCTTTCCCAGGCCATCTTTTCTGTACCAGTCACTCTCTTCTCTTTTCCCTATCTTGACCCCTTGGTGAACCAATTCCACTCTACCCTGTTTTTTCTTGAATCCCTAGTTCCCTAGTCATGTCACCATTTATGCCCTGCCAAATCTTAGACTTGGCTTACTCATATCATTCACTGCTTTCATTCCTGCATAGGTGCGACTGAACAACTGTAGAGAAGGTCAAACAACCATTCCTACTGGGCTGGGTCCATTAAAAATTTATGTTATAGGGGTGGAGTCAAGATGGCAGCATAGATACAGAACTCTGTGAGCTCCCCCCGTAACCACCTCAAATATGTATAAAATATGACTCTAAACAAATTTTAGGGCTCCAGAACTCATAAAATGACAGAGAAACAAAGCTTCCGCTGAAGGCAGCCTGGCAAGCAGACAGGAAGGGTCCATCACAGTGCTAGGAGTAGAGACCAATCCCACCACGGTTTTAGCCCCAGGGTGGCTAGGATAAGCTGCAGTAGAGTGGATCACTGGCAGCTGTGGCAGTTTCCAGAATTATCAACCCATAAGAGCCAAGAACAAAGTGAAAGGTCAGTGGAACTCAGCTCAATTTTGGGGAAAGAAGCCAGTCCAGCCATCTGTCCCCAAGGCAAGAAAGCAGCAGAAGTGTGGCCCTGCAACCACCTCCACATGGCTGCTTCAAAGCTCTCGGTCTGCAGACTGCAGGGAGGCCAAGCGATCATTCAGAGGCTAAATACTCTTACCTTAGCCTGCCTGGATCAGGATCATAGTCTTGGGTGGTGGTCCTGAGGTGCATTTTCAGTGAGCCAAAGCTGGTGGGGGCTGCAGAGATGGTGGCCTCCTAATAGCTCTGGCAGCTGCGAAAACCCCAGCAGTTTGGGATAAAGCTCTCCTCTCTGAAAGCAGAGTTCTACTGAGCCCAAAAGTCAAGTAATTGACTGGCAACATGAGTAGGCAAAAGAAGCAAGGTAAGCTCAGTAATCCAGCTTTATAAAACATTCTATAGCTCCCCCATTCTGCAAGGATCAGTTGAGATCTTTGTCTCATATTTTATAGGAAAAAACGAGGTCATTTACCATGAACTCCCTCTTCTCCCCTCTTCCCCTATCACTGAGATGCCTTCTGTCACTTACATGTCACATGTCTCCTCTGTTATCCCTACTCTTTCATTTATTTGCATTCTCTTATTCTCTCTCTCCCTCCCGCTCTCTTCATTCCTTACTGCCTACAAACATGCCCATGTCTCCTCACTCCATCCCAGTAACTAAATGCCCTACATAACTTCTGCCCTTTGTAGCTAACCTTCTTGAAAAGGCTATTCACAATAGATGCCTCTACATTAACCACCCTTACTCTTTTCTTAACCCATTACAATCCAGCTTCTGACTCTATTGTTCCACTGAAACTACTTTCTCCAAAGATACCAATGATCTCTTAGTTGCCAAATCCAATTTACTGACTTTTTCTTTCTTTTTGGAGAGGGGAAGGCAAGGCAACTGGGGTTAAGTGAGCTGCCCAAGGTTACGTGGCTAGTAAGTATGTCAAGTATAAGAGGTCAGATTTGAACTCAGGCCCTCCTGATTCCAGGGCCAGCGCTCTATTTAGTTACCAAATCCAATGGACTTTTCTCAGTCCTCATTCTCCTTGACCTCTCTGTAGCCTGTGGCTGATAACTGTGTTGATAACTCTCTCCTTTATACTTTCTTTTCTCTAGGTTTTTAGGACACCACTGTTCTCCTCATAACTATCTGATTGATCTTTCTCACTCTCTTTTTCTGGATCCTCATCCAGGTCATACTCTCTAACTGTAGGCATCCCTCAGGTCCATCAGTGTTTTGTCCTGAGCCCTCTTTTCTTCTCCCTCTATACTATTTTACTTGGTGCAGAACTCATTATCCTCTTTGTTACCCACCCACCCCCATAGTAATATGGATTGTAGAGGGCAAGAACAACCCTCCAGTCCTTCAGGTGTGCAACATAGGAGTCATCCTAGATTCCCCACTCATTCTCACCACTCATATCCAAACCAAAGGCCTTTTTAACATCTCTCAAATATATCCTTTTCTCTCCTCTGACATTACCATCTGTAATAGCAATCAAGTTTAGCCGATACTTAGCACTTAGTAACTTAGGGCTAAGTAGCACTTAGTAACTTAAGGCTAAGTATGGAAGGTGTGAGCCCTGTCCACTGTTGAGAAGGCATGAACTCCCCTGTTGATGTGGAAGAAGGCTACTGGCTGAAACAGGAGGCCAGTGTTGTGTATAAAGAAGAATTCTAGAGACAGAGAGACAGAATTGGAATGTTGCTCCTAATGAAGGAAGATTCATGGAGACTGAAGCCCGCTGAGAGAGAGAGGGAGGGAGAGAGAGAGTTTTCCCTCCCAGCATCTGGAAGCTGACTGCAAACTGAATGTAGTTTTCCTGAGACCAGAATCTGGTGAAGGCCATCTAGAAGGCTGATATTCCTTCTGCATCCTAGGGCCAGCTAAACTGCTAGAAGACTGAAGAAGCATGAACAGGATAAGACTGTTTATTCATGGCCTGGATGATCCTTGAGTTCCAGGCAAGAAAAGTGGTGAAGGATTTGAGATGTGCTGGACCCTGTGAACTTCAGTGTGTGCCAGGGATTGCCCTGAGGACTGGACAAGGACCTGGGAGCTGTTTACCTCTGCAGACTGGATGAGAACCTGGCAGCTGTCTGCTTCAGTATCCAGGTGACTGTTTGGTATATTCAGGAAGAAGCTGGGACCATGGAAGGGGGTCCAAGGAATCAGAGAGACCACCCAGAGTCAAGATGAAGAAAAGGCCTCCCCTTGAATGAAACTGAGGTTTGCTGGACACCAAGGGGTGGAGAGCTTGTGTGGTTTTTCTCATGACTATACTAGTGATTAATGATATTTAGTAACTGGGAATCTAGCTTAGTGACTGACTGCTAGATGGGTAACTAATTAAGTTAATGATTGACCCGTAAGTGGAAGATTGACTGAATGATCAAGTGAGAAGGGTTTCCCTCTTAGGGAAACCAGGTGATTATTCCTTTGTTCCTTGTTCTAAATATTGTGGCCACTGTAGTGAAAACTGTGTGGCCATTCTAATGTTAAGCTGTTATGAACACTATATTGTGACTTTTTGTGATAAGATGTAATGTTGTGAATATTATATTGTGAATGTTTGCCTTCATTTGTAATGGAATAAACAGAGTGTTCACTATTACTGTGAAATCTGAATCTTAAAAGCTGTTCACAGTAGCATCCTTTTGGGAATCTGCTTGGGTATGGTGTTACAACATCACTTTACAAGCCCTCATTCTCTCACACCTGGACTACTGCAATAGCCTGTGGGTCTGTCTGCCTCAAGTCTCTCCCTACTACAATCTATTCTTCATTCATATTCTTCATTCACACCATATCCATGATTTTCCTTAAGCATAGCTCTGCCACCCCCCTACTCAATAAATTCTGTTGTTTCTATTACCTCAAGGATCAAATACAAAATGTTCTATTTGGCATTCAAAGTCCGTCATAATCTAGACCTCTTCTACCTTTCCAGTCTTCTTAAACCTTACTCCTCACCATATATTTTTTGATGCCTCTTGGCTGTTCCATGAAAAAGCTACTCCACCCAAATTTTGCCATGGTCTTCCACAAGTATTTACAATTGACCATATCAAAGACTTTGGTGAGATTGACAAATATTGTATACAGACCTCTGTTCTGCTCCTGGCATTTCTACTGGAGTTGTTGGGTAACAAACACCACATCAACTGTTCCTTGGCCCCTTCTGAAGCCATGTAGCTCTTAGGTAGATGATTATCTTTCAGGTGAAGGATCAGCTGATTAAGGAGGACTCTGTGGTAAGAATCTTGCCAGCAGTGACTAAGAGAAAGACACATCCCTCATCCCTATGGGGTTGCCACAAAACAACTAATTTCCTTTTCCTTTATAGAGACAGACAATTGGAGGCATGCTTGAACTCTTGGAGCATAATCTCCTCCTGCCTTTTGTATGAGCAGTGGACTCCTCTGCTGGAATGGAATCAGCACCAGGTGTTTTGCTAATTGAGAGGAGCCTAATGACATTTCAAAGGTCTTCATCAATTGAAGTTCAACTAGAGAGGTATTGACTTCAACCTGAGGTAAACGGTCAATGACTTCAGAATTTGTTGATGATGATCTATTGAGAACACTATGAAATGAAAGTGTTTGGCCCATCTCTCCAGGATTATGTCTTTACCGGTGATCAGCGTACTTCCATCAGCACTGAGTTATAGAGATGTGCCAAAGACCTTTCTTTCACATAAATAGCTTTCAAGGAATCATTAAAATGCTTTAGATTGTTACAGTCACTATAAAACAGAATTTCATCTGCCTTCTTATTGAGCCGAGTCCCACTTCTCTCTAAGCTTTGCTTAGAGTCAAAGTATAATACTTTACATTTGGTGGAGTTTAGTGCTGCCTTTTAGATTTAACATTTAAATGAACTGGTAGACCCTGTGGAGTTCTCAATTTTTCATTTAGCAGCTTCTGAATTTCCCCACCATTTTCATCAAACCAGTCCTAATGTTTGTGAGTGTTCTGGCTCAGGTGAGATAATGCAATGCTGTTCACCAAATCTCTGAAAGTTGTCTACTCCTTTTCTGCTCCACTTTTTTAAATAGTGTGTTGTCTCAGCTTTCCTTCCAAGTCAGTAGCAAACTGTTCTCTCTCTCTCTCTCTCTCTCTCTCTCTCTCTGTCTCTCTCTCTCTCTCTCTCTCTCTCTTTCACACACACACACACACACACACACACACACGCACACACACAGCCCACTCTAGTCTGTTGACGTTGAGTTTTATTACAGTCACTGTGCCTTAGAGCCACCATTTTTGTTGAATGTTTAGCTTTGGAGAGGATAAGCCTATGAACCGATACTCTGTACCACACATCACCTTTGTCACTTTCACATGCTGTCTGTCTCTTATTAAATGCCTATGTTTGCTGCGAGGGTGGATCCATGAAGTTTTGTTGCATTTAGGCAAATAAAAGTTGGTAATGAGACAAACAAATCTTCAACATTAAGTGGCCATTGGTGTTGCTGTTTCCAACTCCATTCCTCCCAAGGACTCCCTGTCATGTCTGGTAGTCTGCGCCACTCTGTAATTAAAGTCACCCAGAATTACAAGCTTATCCTCCTTCAGGACATGTAACAATGTGGGTAATGAGGGTCTCCATGTCTTCATAAAATTTTTCTTTGACCTCATCAGGGTTCATCATGATAAGATACTATGCACTGATTATAGCATGGTGCTTTCCTGCAAGTGGCAATCACATTGTCATGAACTTATCATTCACTTCTTTTGGAAAGCATATAAACTTGTTGACTAGATTAAATCTGATCATGAAACCTCAATCCTTCACAACACTCCACATCACTGCAGCCACTCCAGAAAGAGTACTAAAGGACCGTAGTACTGAAGGAAGGAATAATGAAGGACAGTACATACCTAGAAAGCCAAAAGTCCATCTTTCTTCCACTCATGGTTATTCCCTGGAGCTCCCTGATCTTTTGATTCCATTACAACAACAACAACAACAATTTATACAGACACTTCTTTAGGCTTATAAGGCACTGACATCATAATTCTCCCAGGGAGGTAGGGAATATGAATGTCCTTATCCCTACTTTACAGATGAGAAAACTGAGGATTTCTGAGGTTAAACAACAGACCCCTGGTCACACAGCCAGTGAATGAGATGGGATTCAGATTCAGGTCTCCTGACTTCAAATCCTGTACTCTCATCAGCCATACCACATTGCCACTCATTACTATGGAATACATACAAAAAGCCTTCTATCCAAGAACCAGTGGAAAGAATATCAGATACATCAAGACAAGACTTCCCCATAATGCATCCAGTTGCAAAGAAGTCTCAGTAGGGTGGAGATGGGCAAAACTGAGCATAAACAGCTGGATGGGGCCCAGAGAGCCGCTCTGTGTCTGTGCCAAAAATAGAATTTTCTCTCACAAACCCCTGCTGGAACCACTAAACTGCACAATCACAGTCACATTGGCAGAACATAAACAGCAAGGGCAGAATTGGCTTTAGTTGACAATGCAGGGCTAAAGTAGAACAGTGGTATTTGTTCATAGCCAACCTCCCCCAATGAACAGCTTTCATTCCTCTGAAGGTTATCCCTCTTCCGCAGCAACATCATTTGGCTTCTGAATGGGAGGGACAACAGGCATATTATGTAACAATGGTGGGACAAGTGAAAAACAACCCAGAGAAGCCAGAGCGCCATTTTCTTTTGGTGCTGCTTCACTTTCTGGCCTAAGGGACATCAGGGGCCAGGTGAACTAATTGCTCAAATTAAATTCAAGTACTTGATTTCTTGGGACAAGTTTAAACAACCCTGGGCTCTGTCACTGAGCTTTGATGAGATCAAAGAACTAACACACGCATGATAGAATATTAGGAGCCCCTTCACTCTATTGTTTTTATTACCTGCACAGCTTTAGAGTCAGGCCTGGAAATCTGGGGATGAGAAAGAAAAAAAGAAAAAAAATCCTGACTTAAAGAGCTCTACCAACTCTGGCCTTCCCCTCCCCTGTCCCTGATGTACTTTTCATCTCAGTCTCCCATGTTATTACTCCTTTGTTCCATTTTTCCCCCCACACCTGTCCTTTTCATTCTCCTCCTGAACTCTGCAATCCTACTTAACCCTGCTTCCTCTCCACACATTTACCTAACCATACCCGGTCCCCCATCCTGCCTTTCTTTTAGCTCTTTCACCTATATTTTGTTGGTCAGGTCATTTAATTAACATCTATCCACAACCCTGAGAAGACTCACGACTCACACTGAGATCCATGCTTTTGAGTCTTCTTGACCTTTGACACCATTGCTCACCCCCTTTCCTTGATTTTGGCAACCTAACTTAGTCTTGGTTTTCTTGCCATTTCTCTGATCCCTCCTATACAGTCTCTTCTTCTTCTTGACCCCTAAATGTGGGTGCTCCTAAAGCTCTCTTCAATAATGTTCTCTCTCTACACTCATCCTGAGAGCTATCATCTGAGATGGTACTGTCTTCTTTGGATATTCTTTCCTGATAGTAGGAAAAGGAAACCTTAGGGACATAGCCTGAGACAGGAGACTAATTAACCCAGTTCAGTGGCTATTTCCCATCAATATCCATTGCTCGTTACAACCTGATCAATTCAGGCCAGTCCCCTAGTTCCTTATGGGCACCGACTGATAGAGATTTATACGCCTCATCTTTCCTTCACAAAACCACTCCACGATGACCGTCAATAATAGGATCAACATCTGTTACTAATCTAGTCGGGACCCACACATGGCAAGAAGATAGAAAGTCCCTGCCGAAGCAGTCTCAGACTTGACTGACATTCCACTGACCTATAAGTCAGCACACTTATCTGACCAGTCACACAAATGTGGGTGTGACAGGGGGCTGCGTCCGACAGAGCCGATGCTTCATCTTTGTCGAATAGCCTTTCCACGCTATTGTTGGGTAATCTTTCGTTAAAGGCTACGCGGCCCGTGAGCGTGTTATTTCACTCTCATCCCGGGTCTGAACCTCAAAGCTGGCCTGAGTCAGGCTCGGCCTGGAACGCGTCCCCAGTCACATAAAACGATGACATTTATTCACTGTGATTTTGACCGGGGAGAAAACATACGCTCACGCCAAGGGTTAGGTGGAGAATGCTTTTCTGAAGGGTCTCAGCTGGGAGGCTCCACCGCTGACAGGCGCCAATAGGCGGGCGCGCTAATGCCATCGGCTCCGGCCTCTAGACAGATAACTCCCCAGGTTACACCTCCAGTGCTGAGCTGTCTCTCAAGCTCTGGTCTCACGTCTCCCAGTGTTCTCTCAACATTTGCCCTTACACGTCCTGCTGATCTCCCTTGTGCGCCGCTTATATAGAACTGAGCCCGCGTGGGGAGAACAGAATAAATGATGCTGCATGTGAAGGGAAGCTGTGGCGGTCCGATGTACAAGTTATATCGGGAATTAACACACACACGTAAGGTCGTAACACTGTATAAAGGGTCAAAAGACAGAAACAAACAAGTCTCAGAAGAATTGCAAACGACTAAAATAACTAAGGTTTTGCCTTACACACAGCAAATTGTAAAAGATGATAAAGGCTGGAGGGGACTAATGGAAGACAGGCTCACTATTTCCTGTTAGAGGAGTTATAGAATAGAAAGTCATTTGGAATTATGCTGAAAAAGGGACTAAAATGTCCTTACCATCCGCTAGAGATCCTAGCTAGGGATATATATCAAAGAGGTCAAAGGTAAAAGGAAAAGTGCATAATCCGCTGAAATATCAAAGCATTACTTTTTTATAGTAGCAAAGAGCTAGAGAAAAAGTAGGAGCTCATCCCATAGGGAGCAGCTAAACAAATGGCGGCGCATAAATGTGAGTGAGCAGCTAAACAAATGGCGGCACATAAATGTGAGGGAGCACCTAAACAAACGGGGGCACATAAATGTGAGGGAGCAGCTAAACAAATGGCGGCACATAAATGTGAGGGAGCAGCTAAACAAATGGCGGCATATAAATGTGAGGGAGCAGCTAAACAAATGGCGGCACATAAATGTGAGGGAACAGAAATATCCTGTAAGAACAATGAACATGTAGACCATCTAATAGGAAGAATTATATGAACAGGGTGAAGCAAACAGCATCAGGACAATAACAGATACACACAATGATTACGACAATTTAAATGGAAAGAACAACAACAACGACAAAAAAGAAATTCTGATTGCAGGCCCTGGAGAAGAGTTGAAGAAATGTAGCAAATTCCCTTCTTTGCAGAGGTGGGGGATGATGGAGAGAATATTCTGTATCTTGTCAGTCTCTACTGACATGTTTAATGGTTTTGCTGAACTGCATGTTTTCCTTTCTTTTTAAAAAAAATTCTTTGTTACAAAACAATTCTGAAGGACTCATGATGAAAAATGCTCTCCTCCCCAGAGAGAGAACTAATGAATTCTGAGTGCATATTGAAACATAGTTCTGACTTTCTCTACTTTCCTTATTTTTGTGTGTGCAACATTGTCAGGATGGAAATACATTTTGCATGATTTCACAGTATAATTGATATCATGTTGCCTGCTTTCTCAGTAGGTGAAGCAAGGGCTAGAAGGAAGGGGAGAATTTGAAACAACATTCTAAAAATTATGCATGCTAAAAAATAAATAACAATTTAAAATACAAAATAGATTATAGAAAATTTCTGGTTATAAAGTATGACTTCCTAGGTAGAGGCATATGTGTGCTTGTGTGGGTATGCTTGAGGGAGTATAGGATATCTTCAGTAATGAAAGTGATTTAAAAATAAGCACTATTTAAACATTTTAAAGAGTCAATTATGAAAAAAACCCAACAATCTCTAAACTCATTATATTTCTTTTTTAAAAATTAATTTATTTTATTAACTTTTGTTTATTTTTACTTTACATCATTCATTTCCACAAGATTTTGAGTTACAAAATTTCTCCCTGTCTTTCCCCTACCCATTACCCCAAAACAGTGATCCCACAGTATACCTCTTTCCCGAATCTACTCTCTCCTATGTACTCCCCCATCGCCCCTCTGACTTTCCAGTAGAGCAAGATGGATCTCCCTACCCCAGTGCCTGTATATACCCAGTTGCATGGAAATAATTATATACATATATGTTTTTTAACATTTGATTTTAGAACTTTAAATTCTAGATTCTTTCCCTTCCTCCCCCATCACCCACCCCCACTGGTAAGACAAGCAATTCAATATAGGTCTTACATGTGTAGTTAGGCAGAACATCTCCACAATGGACATATTGTGAAAGACTGACTACATTTCCCTCCTTCCTATCCTGCCACCCACTTGTTCTATTCTCTACTTTGTCCCTGTCCCTTTACAGAAGTATGTGCTTCTAAACCCCGCCCCCCAACCTGCCCTTCCCTCCATCATGCCCCCTTTCGTTCCCTTCCCCCCTACTCTCCTGTAGTGCAAGATACCCAGTTTAGAGTGTATGTTATTCCTTCCCTAAGCCAAATTTATAAATTCATTATATTTCTTTTTAAAAATTGTTGCTTATCATTCTTGATGAAAAAACCGCAGCTGAACAGAAAATTTGACTTTCAACTACAAGAAGCAAGAGAAGCATGAGAAAGCAAACAGGAAAAAGAAATCATAAGGAGCTTATTAAAGTTGAACTATTTACATTTCTACATGGAAAAACGATATTTGTAATCCATAAGACTTTTCAATATGAGGATAGTTGAAGGGAATGTGTATATGTATATGTATATGTGTATGTGTATGTGTATATGTATGTGTATGTGTATGTATATGTATATGTATATGTATGTATGTATAGGAGGGTATATGTGTATATAAATATATATGTGAATGTGGGCATATGGATGTATATATATACATAGAGAGAAGGTATGGGATGAGTTGAATATGAAGGGATGCTATCTAAAAAATAAAATTAAGAGGTGAGAGAGGAATATACTGGGAGAAGGAGAAAGGGAGAGATAGAATAGAGTAAATTATCTCATATAAAAGAGGTAAGAGAAAACTGTTACAATGGAGGGGAAGAACAGGAAGGTGAAAGGAAATGGGACAACCTTACTCTCATTGAATTCAGCTTAAGGAGGGAATAACATATATATTCAACAGGAAAATAGGGAGGAAGGGGATGAAAGAGGGGATGATAGAAGGGAGGGCAGATTGGGAGAGAGGGTAGTTAGAAGCAAGCAAGATAGGGTCAAAGGGGAAAATAGAAAATAGGAGGAGAAGTTGGAGAGAAATATAGTTAGTCTTTCACAATATAACCACTATGGAAATGTTTTGTATAACTGCACATGTACAGCCTATATTGAATTGCTTATCTTCCCAGTGGGGGTGGGTGAGAGGCGAAGAAGGGAAAAAATCTGGAACTCAAAGTTTTAAAAACAAATGTTGAAAAAAAATTTTTTCAGGCAACTGGGAAATAAAATATATAGGCACTGGGGTATAGAAATCCATCTTGCCCTACTAGAAAGTTGGGGTGGGGATGGGGAAGGGGCATTCAATAGGTTTGCTATTTTGGGGTGGGGGTAGGGGAAAGATAGGGAGAAAAATTTGCAACTCAAAATCTGGTGGAAATGAATGTTGAAAACTAAAAATAAATAAATAAATTGGAAAAATGGTTGTTTATTTAATTTTTAATTTATGGGACAAAACAAGTATTTCCATAAAATAGTGAAGTAAAAATAAGACAATTGCACATGAAATTGAAAATTAATTATGTACAACTTGCTATTCCTTTTAAATATATATATGTATGTGTGTGTGTGTGTGTGTGTGTGTGTATATATATATATATATATATATACATATTGATGTGATCATATGTATATATATATATATTCTTTTTTTTCCTCATCATCTTTTC
>JAQQSW010013087.1:0-12392 GCA_028646575.1 Pseudocheirus occidentalis
TTCTTCTCCTCATTGGCTTTTCGGGCCTCTTTTGCCATTTGAGTTAATCTGTTTTTTAAGGTGTTATTCTCTTCAGTCAGGTTGTTGACTCTTTCTTGCATCATTCTCATTTCTTTTCCCAGTTTTTCCTCCACTTCTCTATTTGGTTTTCAAAGTCCTTTTTAAGTCTATCTATGGCTTGTTGGCAATCTTCATGTTTCTTGGAAGCATTTGGAGTGGGAGTTCTGACTGTGTTGTCTTCCTCCCGTTCCATACTTCGATCCTTTTTGTCTCCAAAAAAGGATTCTAGAGTTTTATTGCTGTTGTCAATTTGCTTCTTTCTACTCATGTTGGCCAGTCAATTAATTGCTTGATTTTTTAGCTCTGTGGAACTCTGCTTCTAGGGGGGAAGCTCTGTCTCAAATCGCTGGGGTTTTCACAGCTGCTAGAGGTATTAGGGGGGTGCTGCAACCCCCCCAGATTTGGCTTACTGAAAGCGCACCCCAGGACCACCACCCAAGACCACGATCCAGATCCAGGCCACTCAACGCAAGAGCCCTTGGCCTTTGATCAATTGCTTTGGCCCCCCTGTGGTTTGCAACCCAGGAGCTCTGAAGCAGCCAGGTTGGGCTGCTTTCTTGCCCTGGGGGCAGTTCAGCCAGACTGCTTCTTTCCCCCAAAATTTAGTTAGAATTCCACTGACCTTTCTCTTATCCTTATTTCTTCTGTGTTGATAAATGTGAATATTGCGCCAGGTGTCACCAATCCATTCGATTGTAGACTCCAGATGCAGCTTCTCCTGCCCACCCTGGGGCCAGGCCGTGGTTTTGGTTTCAGGCTGGGCTGGCCTTGGCTCCCAGCCAGCCGTGATAAGCCCCACCTGCAAGTTGCCTTCAGCCAGAGATGTGTTTTCTGTATTTTTGTGAGTTTTGGAGCCCTAAAATTTGTTTAGTCATATTTTCTGGGTATTTAAGGTAGCTGTATGGGAGCTGTGAAACTTTGCTGCTTCTACGCCGCCATCGTGGCTCTGCCCCCCAAGCAGGATGGTTTTTGAAGAGGCAGAGAACTAGAGACCAAATTGTCAATATTTGCTGTATTATGGAGAAAGCAAGGGAATTCCATAAAAAAAAATCTCCTTCTGCTTCATTGATTACACTAAAGTTTTATATTGTGTGTATCACAGCAAAATGTGGCAAGTCCTCAAAGAGATGAGAGTACCAGACCATTTTATTTGTCCCTTGAGGAATGTATATACAGGTCTAGATGCAATAATTAGAACCAAACATAGAACTGATTGGTTTAAGATTGGGATAAGAGTACAACAACATGCATATTGTGTCACCTTATTTACTTAACTAATATGCAGAGCACATCATGCCAAATGCCAGGTTGGATGAAGCAGAAGTCAAACTTAATGAGAAGGCAGAACTCATTGGAAAAGACCTTGATGTTAGGGAAAATTGAAGCCAGAAGGAGAAAGGAATGGCAGAGGACGAGGTGGATGGCAGGATGAACATGATCTTGGACAGGCTTTGGAAGATAGTGGAAGACAGAATGGCCTCATGTGTCCATGAAGAGTAGGACATGACTGAACAACAACAAAGATGTTTGCTGAACTGGATTGGTGGGGTTTTAAATATGAGATTATTTGCTATTAAGAATAGCTAGGTGCGGCTAGGTGGCGCAGTGAATAGAGCACCGGCCCTGGAGTCAGGAGTACCTGAGTTCAAATCCAGCCTCAGACACTTAACACAAAAAACTAGCTGTGTGACCTTGGGCAAGTCACTTAACCCCAACTGCCCTCCAAAAAAACAAACAAAAAGAATAATAGCTAGCATTACTATAGCACTTTAAGTTTTCTATCAGTGAATGATAGCAGTGATTTAAATATCATGAGCTACTTAGTTCTATGCTACAATACCATAAAGTAAAACATAATTAATTTGAAATATCCAGCATTTTCATCAAAGGAATGAGTAATTTTAAACTGCAAGGTTAAAAAACAGAATTTGTTCAGGACTTTATTTTTCAAAGAATAGAATATAAAACTTACTGTATATAAGTTTTTTTTTTAAACTCTGTTTTTGCCTTAGGAAGCCATCATTTGTTGCTAGTTTACAGGTTGGGGGAAAAAAGGGCCAATACTAGAATATATTACATTTAAAATTTCATCCAGGGGGGGAAAACCCTGCAAAATGATATGTACATATGTATTTTTTGTTTTTTCTATTTTATTTTTTAAAATTGATTCGTTTATTTACTTTTAGTTTACAAGATTCAGTTCCAGAATCCCTTGAGTTTCAGATTTTCTCCCCTCCCTCCCTTCTCCTACCCATGGCAGCATGCAATCAAGTATAGGATCTGCAGATACTTTCATATTGGACATTAGTCTGGTTGTATAGAAGGGTTGTAACTGATGGAGTGAACAGTGGGAAAGAAGAAACAAAACTAAATATGAAAAAGAACAATAGCATGTGGTTTGCTTCAGTCTCCATTTAAATTCTATTCTTTCTAGAACTTTCTCTGAATGTAGATATGTCCTTCCATCCTGAGACGTGTAGAGTTGTCTTATACCTGCGCATTGCTGAGAAGATTTCAGTTTGTCAAGGCTGGTCATCACACGTACAATATGTCTGTGACTGTGTACAAATTTTTCCTTGTTCTGCTTTTCTCACTTAGCATCAGTTTGTATAAGTCTCTCCAGGTAAATATGAAGTCCATCTCCTCCCCATTTCTTTTGCTTTTTTGGAAGGCAGTTGGGGTTAAGTGATTTGTCCAAGGTCATGGTTTTGTGTTGTGTCTCAAGTCAAATTTGAACTCAGGTACTCCTGACTCTAGGGCCAAAGCTCTATTCACTGTACCACCTAGCTGCCCCACCTCCCCATTTCTTATAGCACAATAGTATTCAATTACATTCATGTACCACTTGTTTAGCCATCCCCCAATTGATGGGCATCCCCTTAATTTCCAGTTTTTTGCCACCACAAAGAGAGCTGCAATAAATACAAAATGATATATTTTTAAAGGGATAAAATAGTTTTATTTTTAAAAAGAATGGGCCTAACACTCATCTTGGCATAGGAGTTGGTTTGAACACTGGACTATTTTGGTAAAACCTAGCTTTGCTTTAAAGGCAATGAGGATTTCCTATATAGACATTTTCAGTACCCCTTACTGATTTCACATTTAGTTTTTCCTCACCTAGAGCAATTTTATTCTGACAGTGTGGTGAGATCCTGATTTAGAAACTCTCTCTAGGGATATCAATCAGCAATTATAAACTATTTGTAGGTTTGGAGAATTGTCTGGGGATTTTGGGAGGTGACATGAGTTGCCTAGGGTCACTTGGCTGATGTATGCCAGAGGACTGGCTCTTCCTAACTCCATGGTTAATACTTAATTTACTATGTCATATTGCATCTTATTTTACAGTTTTAAAAAAATGCATGTCCTTAAGATTGAGGTTATAGTCTATAGAAACACAAGTTATTCATGACATCAATAACATTCTATTTGGTACATTGCTTTGCATTTACAAAGCAATTTTTTTCCCTAAGGAATCCCCACATCTAATGTATTGTATTTATACCTTTTTTTGGCTGATCTATGAAAAAAACAAACAATGACGTCCTAAGGAAAAGTTAAAATAAATAACTTTTCAGGAGAGATTAACCATGCAGAATGAAACATACATTTTTGGACAAGGGCAATGTGGGAATTCATTCAAAATTGTTTTCCTGTTTTCCCAAATGTCCTTTGCATATTTGTTACAAGAGTTTTGTTTTTCTTTCTTTTTTCCCCCCAGTGGGATGAGATAAATAGGAGAGAAAATAAATGCTCATTTAATTGAAAAAATAATTAAAAAATAAAACCAACCACATGTGTGTATATGTGTATATATATGCATATACATACACACATACATATGTATATATAAAAACGTTTTTATCCTGTCCTTTGGATCACAAAGACTTGAATAAGCTCTATGCACTAACCTGTTAGATTATGATTTAGTAGAATAAATTTGATAACTCTATTATACTGATTAAATACTTACTCCGAAATAGTTTTTCATTCAGGAGATCGCTGACTGTTCAGCTTAGCTTCCAATACCCTGCTTCAGTGAAAATGTTTTTTTTGTGTATACTGATATGGTTGCTAATGTGTATCTACAACAAATCTCAAGTTTACTCTGTTAAAAATTAAAAATGGCAATATTTAATCTATGCTCTTTCATCACACCTCCAACAGAGGGAATCCTTTTTTTAAGCATCAGCATTGATGCTGATAATATTTTTAGATACTTACTATTAATTTTAAAAAATGCTCTAATTGCTTCTCACCTGTACCACTGTACTAGCTTCCTAACTAGTCTTCTTGCTTTGAGTTTTTCTCTCTCATCTCTCTTCTACATAGATGCCAAAGAAACATTCCTAAAGCACAGCTCTGACCATGTCACTCCCCTGTTCAAGATTCAGTGGTTCCCCCTTACCCTGAAGATCAAATACACCCGCCTTTAAATTCCTTCACAATCAATATTTGTGTAGTTTGAAATAAAGGCTTGGGATGTGTATGATAGGGCAATTCTAAAAAATAATGCTAGGGGCGGCTAGGTGGCGCAGTGAATAGAGCACTGGCCCTGGAGTCAGGAGTACCTGAGTTCAAATCTGGCCTCAGACACTTAACACAAAAAACTAGCCGTGTGACCTTGGGCAAGTCACTTAACCCCAACTGCCCTCCAAAAAGCAAAAAAAAAAATAATAATGCTGCATAAGAAGAGATAAAAAGGAGTAACTACGTCATGCAAATGAGGCATGAAAGGCAGAATTGATATAGAAGATGCAAGTGTGTATGTGGAGGGAGGACTAGTAGTACTGGAACCTTACTCTCATAGGAAATGGGTTAGAGGGAAACAACTTGTACATCTACAAGGGCATAAAAGCCTTCTAAATTTAGAAAGAGGTGAGGGTGAGGGGACAGGGAAAGGGAGGACCTCTTAGAGGGGTGGGTAGGTTAAGAGATAGGAGGGCAAGGTAGGAAGTAGAAGTAAATTAGACTTGTGAGGAGAGACAGAATAGAGTGAGTATAGTAAAGAAAAATAAGATGGAGGTAATATACAAGTAATTATTATTTAGAACACCAATAGGATGAATTTACCCATAAAACAGAAATAAATAGCATAACTACATTATATAAGAAATGTAAACGTGGATTAGTGGAAGAGTATCTATACAATACACAGCAGTATAGTAACTTTGTTATAGTAACAGTTATAGTAACTTTGTGTTGGACAAATGTAAAGAATTAGGTTTTTGGGATAAGAATTCATTTAGTTTAAAAAAATATTGGCAAAGCTGGAAAGCAGTCTGGCAGGAACTGGGTACAGACCAATGTATTAAACCACCACATACCAAGAGAAGGTCAAAACGGTTACATGACATGACCTACACATAGAGATATCAGAAGAAAATTAGAACATATTATCTATCAGACTCATGAATAGGAGAATGTGAAGAAACGAGAGACAGAGCATTGTTGAGGTGAAAAATTGATACTTTTGATTATTTGAAATTAAAGTCTTTGTATAAATAAAACCATGTAGCCAAGATTAGAAGGAAAGCAGAAAATTGAGAGGAAAAACTTTCATAGACAATATCACAGATACGGGTCTCATTTCTCAAATATTTGGAGAATTTTGTCAAATTTAGAAGAATACAAGTTACATCCCAATTGATGAATGGTCAAAGGATATGAATAGGTAGTTTTTCGATGAAAAAATCAAGACTGTATAAAATTATATGAGAAAACACTCTAAATCATTATTAATCAGAGAAAACACAAAATAACTGACATATCATCTTACACCTATCAGATTAGTTAAAATGATAGGTGCTCTTCAACTGGGGAATGGCTAAATAAGCTGTGGCATATGATTGTGATCAAATATTGCTGTGATATAAGAAATGATGAACTGATTTAGATAAACAAGGAAAGATTTGAACTTACAAAGGAAGATGGAAACCATTACCAGGTAAAGAACTGACAAACAGAAATACACCTTGTGTGTATGTGTATGTTTATAGATATGTATATATATTTGTATTTAATTGTAGCCTTCTATAGGGTAGGTGGAGGGAGGGAAAAAATAAAAAGTGCACAGCAGAGAAAAACCTAGAACTAAGCAGAGAAAAGCTGGGTTTCTTTGAAAACAATGTGTGGAATTTATTACATAGGTTTTCACAAAATGGAAATTTTGTTTTATACTGAATCCTCTCATGTTCTGCTTGTGTACATAGAAATGTTTTTTTTTCCTTTCCTTTTTGTATTTAAGTTAAAAAAAAACTCTACAACCTACCTTTCCAGACTTAGTCCATGCATTCTTCAGTTCTTCCAAACTAGCCTTCTGGCTGCTATTCCTCATACATATTTTATTTATCATCTTCACACCTTTGTACCAGTTGGCCCTA
This sequence comes from Pseudocheirus occidentalis, assembly GCA_028646575.1. Taxonomy (NCBI): domain Eukaryota; kingdom Metazoa; phylum Chordata; class Mammalia; order Diprotodontia; family Pseudocheiridae; genus Pseudocheirus; species Pseudocheirus occidentalis. The sequence goes on from JAQQSW010013087.1 coordinate 6,447, forward strand.
AGCTCCTGAAATCACTCCTTCTTCACTTGTTTTTACAATCCATGGCTTCCTTCAAAACTCAGCTCAAACTACTTCCTTTATTGACCTTAGTATTTTCCCAGACACTGATTTATTTTGTATATATTTTATGTATGCATTCCCATGGTTTCCTCTCAATAGAATGTAAGCTCTTTGACAACATGGACTATTTTTTTTTCTTTACCCCCAATGCCTAATATGCCTGACACATAGGTGTTTGTTGATTAGGCTCCTCTAAATCCAATAGAATGGTCATTTAGGCAATCTCTGTGGTCTGGTGATGACAAGAGAGTGTAATATGCACAAATCAATAGTACTTTGGGCCTGTGGGATGCCTTTAGAGAGCTTATAATTCTTTTTTTTAATTTTTAATTTTTTGCTTTTTGGAGGTTAATTGGGGTTAAGTGACTTGCCCAAGGTCACACAGCTAGTTTTTGTGTTAAATGTCTGAGATTGGATTTGAACTCAGGTCCTCCTGACTCCAGGGCCAATGCTCTATTCACTGCACCACCTAGCTGCCCCGAGCTTATAATTCTGAAAAGCAGAGTATCCTGACCTGGAGGGACCTCTCAACAAAGAGAACATAAACTACTGAAAGTTTTATGCCATATCCTGAAAGAAATGTGTAAGATTTGGTGGAGGATAGATAGGGGTGCATTTTACAAAGGGAGAAAATAAGCAAAAATGAAATGGGAATAGTATCTGCTGTCAATAGCAAAAAGATTTTTTGAGAAACAGTGGAGGTGTGTATCTCCAGCAGATGACAGAAGGCCTAAATGCTAGGCAGTCATTTTGATTTAATACTCTAGGAGCTCTTGGAGAAAGTGACAGAAGTCTGAGGATGATTGTTTTCGTGATTTTATGGAGGTTACAAAGTTGGATGCTATTATGGCATTTTGGTGGAGAAATAAGGAGGGCTTGGATTAGGGTGGTAAAATTAAGAAAACAAGAAACGCGAGGTGATAAGATAAATACATTCCATATCTTTTTTTTTTATCATTTTTTTCTCTACCAACGAAGTTGGTAATACACAAATTCTAACTATACTAATAGGGTTTCCTTCAGACAATTTCAGTCTAAAAGGGTTAGAGAATAGAGTATTCTTTAATTACAGAGAAAATAAAGTAGTACACAGATACTTTAATACAAAAGAATCCATATTTTCTTTGTAATGAAGATATTTCAATCACAGGTAAAGGAGTTAGTAGTTATCACAGATTTAGATTTGATGGAATTTTAAAAATTATAAAAAAAAAGGCTAACATTCATATAAGTATTTTGAGATTTCTAAAGCCCTTTACATATATTATCTTCCTTGAGCCTCACAACAGCCCTGTGAGGTAGGTGCTCCTCCTCACCTTACAGATGAGGAGATGGAAGCCACTGTAAGTTTAGTAGCTTGTCCAGCATACAACTAGCTTATGTCTGAAAGAGGATTCAATCTCAGATCTTTCTGACTCCAAGTCCAACAATGCCATCTACTGTGCCACCTAGCTGCCCTCTAAAGGCAACACTAAGAGCAGATAACTGATAAATAAAAGACATAACTTTGAAAACAAAAAAAGAACTAAGTGAGATCTCGCTTTCTTTAAATTGGTAACCATTTGGTATGATGAATTATCTACTGCTGATACACGTTTAAAATATCCAAAAAAAGATGAATACAAATTGGAGCTTTGTAGCACTTTTCTTTTAATACCAATAGATAATTTGGAAGACTCATTTGATTAAAGTAATGCTTAATGCTCTGAGAAAGTTATGCCTGAGTGTGTATTAAAGTCAAGTTTTCCTTAGGATAAGGAGCTTTGCCCCATTAACTTTTAGAAGAATTTATTTTAAAAGGCATAGGCTACATACTTTTGAAATGCATTTACAATTTTAAAAAGTCATGGGATTCAAAAAACTAAAGACCTTAGATTAAAATTTTGGTTTTTTTAAAATTCCTTACATATAGAGAAATGGCTTACATATGATTTCTTGCAGTTGCAACAACTATCATGTGGATCCTAACTGTTAAAAGACCTCTTAGAGATCTACCCAGATGTCGCCAAACAATATAAATAGAATGTTACTGTAGTCTGAGTCTGTTATTGGTCCAAATGGGTGAAGAGGCAAAGACCAGGCAGACTCTTAAATGCTTCTTGATGTTGCAAAATACCACAATGGAAAAGTTAACCAAATGGGAAACTTCCCAAACCCTAGAATACTATTTGCATAAAAAGAAGACAAAATCAGTACTTTATTTGTGCTTTTAAGAAGTTTTTAAAGCAAGCTATTGTTTAATTCACATATATACTGTCAATCTGAAAGAAAAAAAATCATTACATGAAACTAAATACTATAGAATTCATAGAAAATATTAACCTTAAAGGGTTTTTTAGGGGGTGAAGAGAACTACTCCACAAAGAATTAAATGTGAAAATTTCACTAGTTACAAAAATTAACCAGAAAAAATGAAATTTCCCATTTGCCTAAGCCAATAGTGAGCACTTCTCAGGAAAGTCAATGGTTACCTTCTAAGTGTCTTATTTAAAATTACTGTATGAAAGGAGAGGTTGTCCCCAAAATCTAGTGTAGTTTAAAGCTTTAATAGCTTTTAAGCTATGGATAGCTATTAACATTAAGCCAATGAAAAGTAAAACTGCATTAAGACCTTTGGGATACCCTGTATCCAAAAGCCTGTAAGAGGTACCCATCCTATTTTTTGTTTCCTGATTCACACAAGATCAATTTTTACCATATTCTGGTTCACATAAGATTAATATTTGAATTTTCATCAGAACATCATCAGACACCAAGAAAGGAATGCTTGCAAAAGACAGATTTTTCATTTCTTCTTTTGACCTTCAATCCACACTAAATAAGCATTTCTGAGGTGCCTGGGAATTAGATGCAAACTCAGCTCTTGGCCCTTATATTCAGTTAAGTTTGGTGATGTAATTATTATTCCATATCAATCTGCTGACAGCATATTCAGAATAATTTCCCTTGGCACCTGAAGCTCTTATACCAGAGAATTATTACTAAGAAGTTAAAAGTCAATTATCAGTGTGAAAGAAAGAAGAATTTTCAGACAAAATAATAGGTATGCTCATGTATATTAGGAACGGAGTAGCTGATTTGCTTTTCACATATTATAAATAGCAGATACATAGCATCTTGAATTATGATGACATAATTAAGAAATTTAAGATAATGAACACACTGCATAAACAATGCAACATTGAAGATTCCCATTTTAAGAACAAAAATAGGATCCACATAAAAATAAAAAAATAGATTTATTACAATTCGCATCTACAACTAAGTCTACATTCTTAGTATCTAAACTATTAAAAACAAACAAAAAATAGCTTACAAAGTTAGAGGCTCTTCTTGTCCAAATAGGTCCAAAAGAGGTCAGACGCTTTTTGTTATGAAATTAAAATTATTGATCACCTCCTCTTTGTCGTAAATTTCTAGATTTTCCATTATCAAATCTTCTCTTTTTGAAGACTGGTGCTACTCCTTCTGCCACATCTCCAAGAGAAGTGACTGTTTTTTCTTTAAATGTTACTTTTGGGTCCCCACTCATATCAGCAACTGGAGTTCCTATGTATTCATCTTCTGTAGTTGGAAGTTCCAAATCTATCTTCTCACTGGAGTAGAAAGTAAAACAAGAACCATTATGTAACAATCAAAATAAGGTAGAAACTTTTTCAAATAATGTATGTCTTCAAATCAAGCCCCAGAAACAATGATGCCTATTATATAACACGGTTTGCTAAGAATGTTTTTTTTTTAACCAAATAAGTTGATTTCACCAGTTAATTTTAAATGAACAGTTTAATTAAGTGGACAGATATGGAGAAATGATCACTTCTAAAATAATAATAGCAATATCAATTTTAACACACATTTATGGAACAGATTTTATGTTCCAAATGGAAAATAGATAACAGATTTTTTAAAAAGGATTCATACAAAAACCCAGGGACCATCATTCCAAGACAGTTATAGAAAGAATAATGCCATCTCATAAAAAAAAAAAGGGAAGAGAACTGACATTCTCAAAAATCATGATAAATAGGCACATGTCACTGCAATTATCAAATGTAACCAATGTTGGTTTACCTCTGAATGAAGCCTATGAAACAGATCCAAGAATGGAATCAAAAGGCCCTCTCTATGGGCAACAACTCAACCAAGAAAATGTCAACTAAGAAGAAAACAAATGACTGAATAATGAACATCTGTTTACAGAAACAGAGGTATTTATTATAGCAAGACCACGTCATTGTTATTAGAGATTACTAAAAAGTTATCCTTAAAAAGTCTAGATGAAAATTTTACTACTGCTAAATACCAAAAAAGACGAGATTCTAGAATTATAAAAACAGAAATTAAATATACTTTGTAAAGAGGGAAGGAACTTCATATTACAAATAAAAAAATATCACAAAACATTTTTGAGGATTTAACAAATTGTTGTAAAAATGGAACCTCATCAAAGAAAATTATTGCCCAGATAAAACAGCTAACAATAAAAACTTAAGAATAGTATTTTTAATAATCCGCATGGGATCCATAAGGGATGATTCTAACTTCCAAACTATGAGTAATGAAACATCTCTCGAAATAAAGAAACCTAGCAGAAGTTGAAACCACATGGAAAAAGAAATATTTATCATCCTTTTGCCCCCAGGTTGGAAGCTGTCCCAAAAACGTCTTTAGAGAATCTATAGAAGATGAAATTTATATCCCTATGCTTTTATTCGTTTACAAAAGCTGTAATTTTAAATGCCTGTGCAATAGTCTGAACATTAAAGATGACATTATTAGTGACTATGATTGTTTCTATGTGAACTCTATTAGCCATGAGAATGAGAAAAAAACATATTTGTATGGCGTTTTAAGATTTACGAAGTACTTTTTTTTTACAACTGTGTAAGGCAAGTAGTTTAAGCATTATTATCTCTATTTTATAGATGAAGAAACTGAAGCTCAGAGAGGTAAAGCCATGGTCACACAGCTTATAAATGTTGAAGACAGGATATGGACTTAGGTTTCCGGGTCTCAAATCCAGGACTGTAACAGTAATCAATTTAGCAGATACTTAGCCCTTAGTAACTTAGGGCTAAGTACCTCTTGAAGGAAATGGAAGGTGTGAGCTCTGTTTCTTGTGAACAGAGGGTGTGAACTCTGTCTCCCTTGCTGATGTGGCAGGAAGGGGTTGGCTAAGACAGAAGGCCAGTATGTGTATATAAGAAGAACTCCAGAGACAGAGAATCAGAACCAGGAATGTTTCTCCTGGTGGCTCCTGGTGGAAGAAGCAGGATTGTCCCAGCATCTGGGAGCAGGCCTTGCTGGACTGAGAACTGAGTTGGAGGAAGCAGGACTGTCCCAGCACCTGGGAGCTGGGCCTGCTGAACTGAGAACTGAGTTGAAGTTTTCTATGAGACCAGAATCTGCTGAAGGCTGCCTGCAAGGCCACCTGGAAGGCTGAGAGGGCTGCCCGGAAGGCTGAGATTTCTCCTGGGTTCTAGGGTGTAATGTTAATGAAATCAGAAGATCTTCCATGCCCCTTTCTATTGGCACCTACTAAAGGCACTTAGCACCCCAAAGGCTTAGCTCCTTACTTCCAGTTAACTCCTTGGGAGTAATTCACACCTTAACAGGAAGGGGCTGAACAGGGAGGGGCTCATTGGAGCCGAAGCCAGCCCAGCCCAGAACTGAGGCCTGGCCCCAGGGTGGTTAGGAGAAGCCACAGCTGGAGTTGAGAGGAGAGTGGATTGGAAGCACCTGGGGCAATCTCCTCATTTATCAAGCCAGAAGAAATAAAGCAAAAAGACAGACACCACCGGGAGCTTGCACCTTTTCCTGAGATCCTGCTTCTACAGCTTCTACTGAGAACTTCCAAGGACCAGGCTGAGAAACTGTCCTGAGTCT
>JAQQSW010013088.1:0-12392 GCA_028646575.1 Pseudocheirus occidentalis
TAGTGGATAAGGTCTGTTTCTTATATCACCATGTATCCCTCCCTTTTTCTCTTCCTGGGCCCTCCCTGATGACAAATAATGGATTGTGTGTGGGGATTTTAGAGAGGGGGAAAAATCAGTATATCTGATTGATACATTGAGAAAGTCCCAAAAAATGTCCAATGTATAACACCTGTGGACTTCCCATCTCCACCAAGGGGTGGGTAAAGAGTGTTTTCTCATGCTTTTCATTCAAATTTTGTTACATTTACTTTTGATTTTTTTAGTGTGTCACCATTCTTTCCATTTACATTGTTTTAGTTACTATGTATATTGTTTTCTTGGTTCTGTTTACCCCACTCTGTATCAGTTCACGTACATCTTTTCATGTTTCCCTCTGTTCATTGCACACATCTTTTCTTTAAGTGCGGCAGTATTTCATTACATTTATGTAACACAACTTGTTTAGCCATTCCACATGTCAACTTTGTTCTCATTCTAAGGTATCACAAAAAGTATAGCTATAAATATTTTTGAATATTTGGGGACTTTTTCTTATTGATGGATTCCTTGGAATATAAGCCCAGTAACAGTCTTTAGTTCAAAGAGTATGGACATTTTAGTCACTTTATTTGTATTCCCAAAACGCTTTCCAAAATGTTTGTACCATTTCACAGTTATATCAACAGTGTATTAATATGCCTATCTTCCCAATCCTTCTAATATTGATTATTGTCACTTTTTTGTCATTTTTGCCAATTTTCAGGGTGTGAGGTAAAACCTCTAAGTTGTTTTGATTTCCTTTTCTCTTATTATTAGTAATTTGGAGCATTTTTTTCTTTTTTTTTTTTCTTTTTTGCTTTTTGGAGGGCAGTTGGGGTTAAGTCACACGGCTAGTGTTTTTTGTGTGTGTTAAGTGTCTGAGGTCAAATTTGAACTCAGGTCCTCCTGACTCCAGGGCCAGTGTTCTATTCACTGTGCCACCTAGCCACCCCTAAAATTACTAATAGCTTCTTTTTTTTTAAATTTATTATTATTATTATTTTTTTTTTTTTTTTTTTTGCTTTTTGGAGGGCAGGTTGGGGTTAAGCGACTTGCCCAAGCTCACATGGCTAGTTTTTCATGTTAAGTGTCTGAGGCTGGATTTGAACTCAGGTACTTCTGACTCCAGGGCCGGTGCTCTATTCACTGTGCCACCTAGCCGCCCCAATTTGGAGCATTTTTTCATTTGACTTTGTGTTTCTTCTTTTGAGAATAATTTGTTCTTGTTCTTTGAATTTATGTATATTTATTAATGTTTATATATCTTAGCATGATAGTAACTCATATTTTTTTATTTACTTCATACATAGTAAAAATTTTCCTCTCCCCATAGTAATATTTTGTGTACGTCTTTGTTTTTTCAATGAGATATTTCACATTGTCTTCTATTTTTTCATTCTTTTGGTTCTGTTTTATAATTTCTTAATTTCTCATAAAGTCATTAGCTTCCATTTGCTCCATTCTAATTTTGAAGGAATTATTTTCTTCAGCGAGCTTTTGGACCTCCTTTTCCATTTGGTCAATTCTTCTTTTTAAGGCATTCTTCTCCTCATTGCCTTTTTGGACCTCTTTTGTCATTTGAATTAGTCTATTTTTAAGGGGTTATTTTCTTCAGTATTTTAGGAGATCCCCTTTAGCAAGCTGTTGACTCATTTTTCATGATTTTCTTCCATCACTCTGATTTCTCTTCCCAATTTTTCCTCTACTTCTCTTACTTGATTTTTACAATCCTTTTTGAGTTTTTCCATGGCCTACAATCAATTCATATTTTTCTTTGACTTTGTTGTTTTCTTCTGGTTGTATGTTTTGATCTTCTTTGTCATCAAAGTAAGATTTTATAGTCTCAGTTTGGCTATGCTGTTTTCTCATCTTCACAGCCAAATACTTGACTTTCTAATTCTTTGTCAAGGTAGGACTCTGGTTCCAGTGGGGATGGGGGTGGGTGTACTATCCCAGACTTCAGGGGGTTTGTATCAGTTGCTCAATCCCCCAACATCTGTGGGCTCAGAGCTCTGAAAGCAACTGCCACTGCTGCTGCTGCTACTGCTGCTCCTGCTGCCCCTGCTGCTGCTACTGCCACTGCTGCTGCTGCTGCTGCTGCTCCTGCTGCCCCTGCTGCTGCTACTGCCGCTGCTGCTGCCACCTCCACTGTTCTGGGGCTAGGACGGGACCCCAGCCAGACCACATGTTTCTCTTTCACCCAGGTCCCCACAGAGTTTACCCACTGACCTTCTATGCCGTCTTTAGCATTTGTGGATTGAGAAGCCTTGAAATCTCCACAGCTTCCAGTGATTGAATGTCCTGAGGCCTGCTCTGACCCTGTCTGTGCCAGTGCATCCCACACCAGACTGTGTTCCACTCTCAACCCCATGCAACGTACCCTTCCTATAGACCTTCCAGGCTATCTTGGGCTGGAGATGTGTTTCATTCTGTGTGGGTTCTGTAGCTCTAGAATTTGTTTAGTGATTTTTTATAGTCATTTGGAGGGGTTTGGAGGAGAGCTCAAGCAAGTCTCTACTTTTGCTCCACCATCTTGGCTCCATCCTGTCTTTGTTTTTAATTGTATTTCTTCCAAGAGACAGATTGTAGGGTTTTGTTTTCTTACCTAATTTTGTTTTATTGGATTGTTTAAGCTATTCATACTTAAAGTTATAAGTCATAAGAGTTTGTTTTTTTATTTTCCTTCCTCTCTAAAACTGTATTTTTTCCAAGTAATGATTTTTCATCTCGTCTGCTATAAACACAGTATTATGTTCCTTAAGTTTCTTTAATCTTTTTTTTAAGGTGGCCCTGCTTCTATTGCTTCTCTTTCCCTCATCCTTGGTCCACCCTCTTCTTACTTGTCACCCCTTTCCTTTAGAGTTTTATTTATTATTTCCTCTCTCCTTTTATCTGGTTATATATGTTTACCCCCTCTTTTTCCTTCTCAGTCAGGTAGATTGCCCCTTCCTCTTCTCCCCTTCGGCTAGTCCTATTCATTAAGATTTTTAAATTTCATTTTTATACCCTTTTCAAAAAAGGATTTCTTTCATTCTGTTATCCATCTTCTATTTCAGCTTACCCAGAGGTGGGGAATCTTGGCCCCTGATTCATGATCACTATAATTATCTGATTTCTGCATTCTTCACGCAATCAAAGCTTCCAAGGTATCCATTCTGGTCTCTCCCCTTGAGGTGCTTTCTGCCAAGGCACTGTAGGGCTAACTTAATGGTTTCCCTATTCTGTTGTGCTTTGGAACAAGGCCAGTTATTGCAGGTGTCAGAGAGGACACTGCCCCATGATAATGTACTACCTCCCCTCCCCCAATCTACTATCCCCTTTCTTGCCAACCTTTTTTCCTTCTATATTTGCCTTCACCTACAGGAGCATTCATCAGTAGAACCTCTTACCACCTCTAATGTAAGGCCCCTTCCTTTCCTTCTTTTTTCAATCTTTCATCTCTTCTCCTTACCTACTCCCTTGTAGGTTCTTCTCTTTCTGAAGCCAGAGTTTACCTTCCCATCATTGTTAGCCCTTAATTTGATCCTGGAACACCACTCACTCCTCTCTATCTCCCTGCTCCCCTCCTCCCTTTTCATGTGCCCTCCCATATTGTAGTGTAGTTCCACAAAAGAAGTGTGTACCAGTAGGCAGTGAGTTGCCAGGTTCTGTCCATAATGTCCTCTTTCCACCTCTGCACTGATGCCTCTCTCAGATTCTCATCTTCAGTGCTTTCTGTCTTTCTGTCGCCTCTATTGCTGTTGCTGTCTGCATTTATTCACCATGACATTTCTGTTGTTGGGTGTTCACAATGCAAATAATCACTTTAATTCTGGTTTTCTTTCTAAAAATGTTTCAAACTCTTCTCTATTACTGAACAGCCATCTTTTGTCTTGTATGGTTAAAATCAGATTTACAGAGTAGGTCACCCTGGGCTGCACCCTGACCTCCAAGTGCTCTTTAGAATATGTTGTTCCATGCCATCCTTCTTTTCTAATGGTTGCAGAATAGTATTACATTATTCAAATCTCTTTTCCTTTGTATTTAGTGGCTTTTTTCCTGATGGCTTGTAGAACTTGTTATGACTAAATTAAATTGTTAAATTCAAACACTACATCCCTTGGAGTTTGCAGCCTTGAATTTGTTGTTTTGCTTCGAAGGCAATCTGTGAATTCTTTTATTTGGAATTTAATTTTCTTTTTTCTTTTTTTTTAAATAGCTAGCATTTATTTTATTTTTTTATTGACTTATTGTTTACTTTTAGTTTACAAGATTCAGTTCCAGAATCACTTGAGTTTCAGATTTTTCTCCCCTTCCTCCCCACCCCCCACACCCACTATGGTGACATACAATCATGTATAGGATCTGCAAACTCTTTAACATTGTACAGTAGTCTGGTTGTATAAGCATTGTAGCCAATGGAGTGAACAATGGGAAAAGAGAAACAAAACCAAACACAGAAAAGAACAATAGCATGTGTTGCTTCAGTCTCCATTTAAACTCTGGTCTTTCTAGATCTTTCTCTGAGTGTAGATATCGCCTTCCATCCTGAGACTTGTAGAGTTGTCTTTTTCCTGGTTCTGCTCTTCTCACTTAGCATCAATTTGTATATGCCTCTCCAGGTAATTATGAAGTCCATCTCCTTCCCGTTTCTTATAGCACAGTAATATTCCATTACATGGAATTTAATTTTCCCAGTTCTAAAGTTCTTGACACGTCTCTTCTGTTACATCCTTCATTATGGTGTTAAGGTTTGTTGTCTTGTCATGTTCTTCTAGGAGACCTATGATTGATTCTCAAGTTGTCTCTATGCATCCTATCTTCAACATTCACACATTTTGCTTGTTTTGTGAGCATATTTTCTTTAAATGTCCTTGGTTTTTGCTTCTCTTCTTCTAAATTGTCATTCACTTCTATGTGTCTTCATTTCTAGTTTTCTGTTCTTTTTTATTTCTTTGGTGAGGCTTGACATAGGAGATTTCAGTTTTTCTATTCTGTTCATTACTTTTAGTGTGCAGGGGATAAATTTTGTTCTCATGATTCTTATTTCTCTTTTAGAACACTTTAAAAGCATGTTGTAGTTCCACATTCTCTTCAAATTCCACAGAGTCAGGACAGCTAGATGGTGCAGTGAATAGAGCGCCAGTCATCTGAATTCCCATAATAGCTTTCTATGGTTGTATTCTTTCTTCTTTTGCCTGTGTATTTTTTCGGGTAATAGCTCAATTTTATAATCACTTCTAGCCCTGAGGTACGGGAAATGGTGCTTCTTGCCCCAGACCTTCAGTTCTCCCCTTTAGCCTGGAACCAATGCCAAAACTCCAACCTCCTGTAAGTGTCCACAACCAGGGACTGTCCCACTGCTTCTGTCCCACTGCTTCTGCACTCACTGGGTGTGTGCTGGTTCCTTCTTGCCCCCACCACTCTTCTAAGCATAGCTCAGTCTGGCATTCCTTGTTAACAGAAGTTCCCTTATCTTCCCAGGCTCAAACACCCAACTACCCTCACTACCTGGAGGTAAAAGTTCCTGTGATTGAGACCGAGGCAGCCTCTCAAACCAACTAACCCCAGGGTTTGCTGCTCATTGTTAAAACAGACCCTAGACCGGAGGTGCTTACTCTTCACAGGGACCAAACTTTGTCCTGAGAATTTTCTTCAGATCATCTCAAATTGTTCCAGGAAGACCCTGGTTTTGCCCCTATTTATCTCCAGCCACACTTTGTTCACCCTAAGGTACTATTTTAACTCTTTTGTGGTGGAAAATCTTGAGAGCTTGGAATTTTCTGACCTTCTCCATCATCTTCCCAGAATCCTCTCCAGTAGTGCTTCTTAAAACGTGGGTTGTGACCCCGTACAGAATTGTGAAAAATTTGGCAATGGCAAAAGGTTTCTGAATGTGAAATGATCAACAATTAATTCAGAATCAAATGTGTAATGAATCCAAGGTGTTTCTGGCAGTGCTTGCCTGTGCTGCATCCTCAATTTCACTAAATGGTTCACCAATTTCACCTTGGTTCTGAACACAAAGCATGCATACTATGGCCATGCAACACCAACAAAAGCTGCCAAAAAGGAAAGAGAGTCCTGAGTGGAAAAAGTTTAAGAAGCCCTGTCCTAGATCATGCAAATAGCTAAAATTGCTTTATCTTTGGAGCATAATTTCTGTTTTGGGGAGGTTTGAGAGGTCATGGGTATTGAAGAAAATATTATCAAATACCATCAAAATAAACCTGGGATGTAGATACTATAATTCCATTTTACAGAGGAGGAAACTGAGGCAAGCTGGGTAGAAATGACTTTCCTAGGGTCATACAGTCAGTGTCTGAGGCCAGGTTTGAACTGATGTATTATTGACTCTGAGACTAGTACTCCATCTACCTGCCTGACTAATAACCATGATTCCAGAGGATAAGTGATAAAGCATGCTACCTCTCTCTCGAAAGAAATGATTAATTCAAGGTGCAAAATGAGCTGCACATCTTTGGATGAGGATCGTGGGGATATGTTTGCATACTTGGTAAAAGAGTTTGTTTTTCTTTCATTTTAGGGGGAAGGCAGTTAAGAGGCCTAGGGCAATGTTAACCAAAATGGGAAGGGAAAAAAGTAAGAAAAATGTCATTGAAGTATTTGTAAAATAGATAAAAGTCATTAGAAAATACAGCCAAGAAAGACAACTTTGAAAATACTATTTTGAGTTTGTTATAAATGTAAAAAAAATAAAGGTATTGGTAATAGAAATTCACATCTTTTTATATTTTATTGTAATTTTTTATCACTTGCTTCATTTTTTCTACATCAGTCAGCAAACATTTGTTAAGTACCCACTATGTGCCAAGCAGTAGGAATACAAAAAGGAGTAAAAGTTAGTAGAGCTCCCAGTCTTTTGGAGGAGACAACATAAACATAGCTACATACAGACAAGCCACATACAGGACAGACTGTAGATATCAACCAAGGAAGACACTAAAATTAAGGAGGATCAGGAAAGACTTCCAGTAGAAGGTAGGATTTTATCTGGGACTTGAACCAAGCCAGGGAAGTCAGGAGGCAGAGATGAGAAAAGAATTCTAGCCAAAGGGGACAGCCAGTGAAAAATGCCTGCCATTAGAAGATGGAGTGTCTTGTGCAAGCAACAGCAAGGAGGCCCATGCCACTGTGTAAGACATAGGAAGTCTGGGAGGGGTGGGGTGGCAAGGTGGAGTAGATTAAAAAGAGCTATGAATACCAAGTAGGATTTTATATGTGATCCTGGAGGAAAGAGGGAGCCACTGAAGGTTATTGAGTAGTGGGGCTGACATAGTTAGAACTGGACTTTAGGAAGATCACTTTGATAGCAGAATGAAGGGGAGAGGAGTGAGCAGTGGCAACAACCAACAGGTTGTTGTGCTAATTCTGGTGTGATATGATGAGAGACTGAACCAGAGTGGTAGCCATATCAAGGGAGAAAAGGGGCACATAAGAACACAGAAATGACAGGTTTTAGCAATCAATTGATTATGGAGACCTGGCTGTCTAATATGAGCAAGAGTTAGGGAAGTTGCTGGGTAGGAGTGTTGCACTTACATGTGCTAACAGTCTATTACATCCACATATCACAATTTGTTTAGCCGTTCTCCAACTGATAGGCACCAATTTTGTTTGCCTTTCTTTGCTTCCACTAACCATGCTACTATGGATATTTTGGCATACGGGGTATATTTCTTTCTGTCTTTGACCTTCTTGGGGTACATGCTTAGCAGTAGAATCTCTGGATCAAAAAGTATGGACATTTGGTCACTTTTTCGTTTTAGTGAAATTCTAAATTGCTTTCCTTAATGGTTCCACAAATAGTGTACTCATGGAAATAATTATAGAGAAGCCTTCAAAACTGAATTCAGTTGGTGTGAGCCTAGCTCACAATGTATTAGATAAACAGGCTATGGTTTACACAGATTAAAAGAATATTTCAACAAATTCCATAGTTTATGGTGGAATTCGATTGGAGTACATTGCTTAAGAAAGTAATCCCAGGCAGTAGACCAGCAGTTCTCAACCTGTGGGTTATGTTCAATTTGTAACAATGAAAATACATCCTGCATATCAGATATTTACATTACAATTCATAACAGTAGCAAAATTACAGTTATGAAGTAACAACGAAAATGATTTTATGGTTGGGGGTCACCACAACATGAGGAACTGTATTAAAGGATCACAGCATTAGGAAGGTTGAGAACCACTGCAGTAGACAATGGAGATAAAAGGTCAAGATTCAACTTCTAAATTCCAAATTTCTAAGTGAACAAATTCACATCTTCTGGGGCAAATCATACTATTTAAGGAAGCCCTTTCATCTTCTAACATTTTAATATACATGAAATCTAGTTGAAATTACTGTCAAAGACAGCCTTGAAAAGGAAACACAGCTACATGGGAAAATGGAAAAAGCACAGGACTATAAATCCAGAGCTTTACTTTTAGTCTTTCCCTGCCCCTGACTCAGTATGTAATCTTGAGGAAACCATTGTTAATTTCTGGATCTGAGTCTGGATCAGTACTGAATGAAAGCTAAGATTCCTTCCAGCTCTGACCATGCATTCAAGCCACGGCTCTACTTTGTGCAAGGCACTGAGCAGAAAGCTGAAAATATTTCTCATGATGTCTTTTAAAGTACTAGAAATCCTCAAGTTACAATCCAAAAATTATTTCATGAAACCATTGTTTAGAACTTTGTAATGAGAATCTGAAAATCTTTCCTGCCCCTAGACCCTTTGATAGGCTTAAGTGACTCTGAGAATGTTCCCTGATTTGAAAGTATACTCTACCCCCTAATAGGCTGAATGTGGTCATGTAGAGCCTGTGGCAAGAGGCTTGTTTTTTGGGAATGGCCACACCTTGTTACTTTGTAATTGGACAGTAGGTCAAGAGGGCTATGACATTCTTTGACCCAGGAGAAGCCTATAGATAGCCCTGATGTAAGGTTTACTTTGGGGCTCACTTTGAGAAGAGTTGTGTGATTTGGCCAGATGAGACTCTGGGAAGCCATTGAGCCCCCTGGCTTTGAAAAACCCAGATGTGGATGCTTCCCTCTCTGGTAACATGAATAGGTAATGGATGTGATGGTCAAATGATTGGAAGCCCATCTGCTGATCTGTTTCTTGGTCTGCTTGTAACTTGTGTTTGTAACTTGTGCTTGTAACTTGTGTTTGTATTCTCTGGAGTTCAGGGTGCTGACTTTTCCCCCTGATCTAGGTAAATGATATGTTTGTTTAATTAAAGAAAGATTGTTAACCCATCTTGAGTTGCTTTCCTTTAGAAAAGCAGATCTAAGAACCTGTGCTAGCAGCTGCACTGGGTATGCTAGGGTGCTTGCTGATACAGACTTGGAACACCTTTTCCCATAGTTATAATGTTATCATCCATGATAATTAAATTACCAACCCAGGGAACAAAATCCTATTTAACCCTTGAGTTCTTCTGTGTTAAGTATGAGGAGAGAACAAAATACATGACCAAAGAAGTTTTGCTGACAAACATCTATAATGAAGTTAGGAAGGCAGACCATATTTTCTGTTCTGTTCTGTTTCCTGGGTCAGGGGAGAAGAAAAATCTTGGTTGGGATCAACATGTTTGCAGTGGAAAGGGAAGCAAGTGAGCCTTTCCTTGGATCTTACTGAAGAAGAGAAAGGTATTGACCAAGGAACTTCTGGAAGAAAGAACAATGCCTAGAACTATCTGTAAAGGTAATTAATTTAGTAGGTACTTAGCCCTTAAGGGCTAAGCCCTCTATGAAAGAAACAGAAGGTGTGAACTCTGTCTCCTGTTGCTGACTTAACAGGAAGGTGTTGGCTGAGACAGGAAGCCAATGTGTGTGTGTGTGTGTGTGTGTGTGTGTGTGTGTGTGTGTGTGTGTGTATAAGAAGAACCCAAGAGAAGAGACAGTCAGAATCAAGAATTTTTACTCTTGGTGGAGAAAGCAGAATTGTCCCAGCATCCGGGAGCTGGGCTGCTACTGGACTGAGAACTGAGTTGGAGTTTTCTGTGAGACTAGAATCTGGTGAAGGCTGAAGTTGCTGCTGCCTGGAAGGCTGAGATTTCTTCTGGGTCCTAGGGCCAGCCAAACCACTAGAGGACTGAAGAAGCATGACCAGTATAAGACTTTGTTTGTGTATGGCTTGGTTGGTCCTTGATTTCCTGGCAACAGAAATTGTGAATGTTTTGAGATGTGCTGGACCCTATGAACTTCAGTGTGTAGCAAGAATGGCCCAGAGGACTAGATGAGAACCTGGGAGCTGTCTGCCTCTGAATCCAGGTGACTGGTGGATTCAGGTAGGAGCTGGAACCATGGAAGGGGATCCAGGGAATCTGAGAGACTACCCTGAGTCAAGATGGAAAAAAGGCCTCCTCTTGGATATTGATGAAATTGAAGTTTACTAGACACCGAGGGGTAGAGGATTTGTGTAATTTTCTAATGATTGTATTTGATGATTTATGATATTTAGTGACTGATTGCTAGATAAGTGACTGATTTAGTTAATCTATAATTGCCCCATGAGTGGAAGATTGGCTATTGTATTTTGAGATGACTGAATAACTGAGTAAGAAGGCAAACCTCCCTAGGGATACCAGATGATTGTTCTTTTGTTCTTTGTTCTGAATACTATGACCACTTTGGTGAAAACTACGTGGCCATTCTAATGTTAAGCTGTTGTAAACACTATATTTTGATTTTCTGTGATAAGATGTAATGTTGTGAATATTATATTGTGATTTGTTGTGAATGTTTGCCTTTGATTTGTTCTTAAATAAATGGAGTATTCACTATCCTGTGTAATCAGAATCTTAAAAGCTGTTCACAGTAGCATTCTTTTGGGAAGCTGCTTGTGCATGGCATTATACTATCTCTGCTATTATTTCTCACCTTCCTATTTCTACCTTCCTAGCCTTGCTGGAGTCTCCTATTCCAAATTATTGGAGCCATCACAAATGTCCTGAAATAAGGCCTGCATTGTCAGGCAAATTGGGGACATTTAGCACAAGCAACGTTAACTAGGGTTCCTGATGACTAGGCTATGCTAATTTTTCCCAAGGCCTTGCAACATAGGATAGTCTAACCTTTCCTGAGGCTTTTACTCATGTATGCTAAGCCAGTTTTTCTTTTAAAAAGGTATTTAAACCATCCTAAAGACTCAATGGGTTTCTGGTGGCCTAAGCACAGAAGTCAGTACAAAAGTAGTCAGAAATGCCTCCTCTGACATTGTCATGCCATCATGGCAAATGAAAGAGAGAAACAACACCCAACTCCTGACCTCATAATAAGGAACTTCAACATATATATTGGGGCTCCACAAATACCTTAATCTCCTACTTCCTCAACCCATTCAGTTCCTATGACCTTCTCACCAAGGTTCACATGAACCTTGATCCCATCACCTTCTGTTTCCTCTAGTGGATTGTCCCCACTATCAAGCATTTTCTCTTCCAATCTCCCTCTATCTACTAACTTCCTCCCTGCTGCCTATAAACATGCTTGTATCTCTCCCATCTGTGTCTCTCCCATCTTGTGTCCTACATCTCTCTTACCCTTCTTGGATAAACTCTTTGAAAAATCTATCCACATGGTGTGCCTGCACTTCTCACTCCGGCTTCAAACTATCATTCAACTAAAACTGCTTTCCCCAAAGTTATCAGTAAACATTTAATTGCCATATCTAGTGGTCTCTTCTCAATCTTCATTCTTCTTGACCTTTTACAGTATTTGAAATGATCAACAATGGTCAATCACCTTCTCCTAGATTCTCTCTCTCTCCTTCCATCTCTGCCTTTTTCTGTCTGTCTGTCTCTCATTTTTCAAGACATTACTCTCTCTTAGTTCTTTCCAACCATTCCTTTTCAGTCTCCATCGCTGGTTCTTCATCCATTTCTTATCACGTTATCACTAACTGTGGGTGTCCCTTAGGGTTCTATCTTGGGCCCCCTTTTCTTTCCCCTCTGTACTGTCTCATTGATTTTATCAGCTCCCACTGGTTTAATTATCATCTATGCAGATGATTCAGATATCCAGCCTTACTCTCTCTCCTGGGCTCTATCTAGTCCTCCATCACCTTTTAGATATCTCAGATGAGATGACCTATAGGCATCTCAAATTCAACATGTTCAAAATGGAATGCATTATCTTTTCCCCAAAACCTTCTTTTCTCAACATTTTTTATGTACCATCCTCCCACTCACCCAGCTTACAACGTCTTCCTCAACTCTTCACTCATATTCATACCACACATTCAATGCACTGATGAATCTTGTTGTTTCTGCTTTCATATAATGTTATATAATGTAATATTATATTATATTGTATTGTATTGTATTATATTATATATTATATTGTATCATATCATATCATATATCATATTATA
>JAQQSW010013089.1:0-12392 GCA_028646575.1 Pseudocheirus occidentalis
TCCCCCCCTCTCCCTCTCCCTCTCTCTCTCTCCCTCTCCTCTGTCTCCCCTCCCTCCCTCATTCTCTCTCTCTCTCTCTCCCTCTCTCTCTCTCCCCCTCTCTCTCCCTTTCTCCCTCTTTCTCTTTCTCTCTCCTCTGTCTCCTCTCCCCTCCCTCCCTCCCTCCCTCCCTCTTCACATCTCCGCCGTTTTTTTTTTACTTATCTTTCTTGACGCAGTGCTCCTAAGAAAGGATGTGATGCTGGCTAGTAATTCCTAAATAATTTCCAATTTTTTGGAATTTGTGGTTCAGCCCTCTATGTGTGTGTGGGGTGGTTATTTACATTAAAAAGCCTAATCTCTACTTGGAAAAGTTTTCCTGCCATTACCCCAACATGTTAAGGATAATTACCTGCACTTTGGGATTCTTGAATGTGACTGGTTCACTTTTAGGCTGAAGGGCAGGAACCCTTCTTTGGCTTAGTATAATACCCTACTGCCTGACCACCTTGTGGGACAACTGGGGTCTATGAATATTGAGTTCTTTCTGAGAGGGATAAGTAAGAACTCAGTACGCATAGTCTTCTCTTACTACTAGATGGGTTTTCTTGATTCCTAACTCAACTACTCATTCCTTAGGTCTGTGCATGGGGAAGGCATTTGAATATGATGGTATATAGTAGAGGACTAGTAGATTCAGGTGCCTCCTCTCCTCAGCATACAGGATGAGTCTGCTTTGAATTGATTCCAACCTGACGTTTAACCTAACCTTGTAAGTAAGTACATGCCTGTCTCACCTCATCTATTGGCTCCATTAAAAAAAAAAAGACTAAATGAAACATTTTGGGGGAGGAGAGTAATCTCTAGCTCTTTTCTCTCCAGAGGAACAAATAAATGGAAAGTGCTGAGACCTAGTGTTAAAGGAGGAGGATAATGTATTGAAACTAATTGATTAAAGCAGAGCCTAAAGGTTCAGAAGCCATGCACCCACAGGCTGCAGAAATTGAGCAGTTAATTTACTCTGACCTTGAACTTGCAGAAATTCACCTGTGGCTGAGGGAGGCGGCAGCAAACAGCACCTGGGACTGAGGAGTGAAGAACCAACTCAAACTGGGCACCTGGGCTGGACTCCGGGCATTCCTGATGTAAGGTAGGAATTACTTATGGTGTATTATATATGTTATTGTAAATCGTCCTTGTTGGCTGCTTTGTTTTACAGGGTATGTGAGTAAAGAAAACCATTCCAGCCTCCATGTAATTGTGTCGTTATTATTGTCAGGGCCCTTCTTCCACTGGGGTTATAATGGTCATCAAAGAATGGAATTTTCGTTCTTTTCTAAGTTATGACTACCCCAGGGCTAATGTTTGAGGCTACTTTGTTGGGGTCCAGTCCTTTGAAAACCTCACCAATTCATTAGCTGAACTAAGCTTTGCTAGTAGGTTCTCTTCAAGTGTTAGTTTCTTGAACCATGGAATCATAGATTTATACCTAGAATGGAACTTAAAGATCTTTTCCCTCCCCTCATTTTGCGGATGGGGAAACTGAGGTTCTTAGTAGGGAGGTGACTTGGTGGTGGTAAATAGCAGAGGTAGGATTTGAAATTAGGGCCTTCAGCTCCATTGTAGTTTGCACTGATTCCCAAATGGCCATCCCCTTTGCACACATATCTCTAATACCTTGCTCAGAACACTGAAGGTAGAGGTCTTTAAATGCTCATGCTATCACTTTAAAAGATAAAGGTTCAACGGGTGGTTAGGTGGCGCGGTGAATAGAACACCAGCCCTGAAGTCAGGAGGACATGAGTTCAAATCCAGCCTCAGACACTTAACACAAAACTAGCTGTGTGACCTTGGGCAAGTCACTTAACTCCAGCTGCCCTGCCTTCCCACCTCCCCCAAAAGAAGATAAAGGTTCAGTTATCAAGTTAATGTCATGGCCCTATTTTATCCCTGTTCACCTTGACAGAAGGGTCTTAAAAGCTGATTGATGTAAAGTCCTGGGATATAGACATCATAGTCCTCATTGTGGGCCAGAAACAGCACCCAAGCAAAGAAGAGAAGTTTTACTTTTATTGATGAAACACATGAAAGGTTGTATCCATCTTGTGGACAAATCCCTGGGCTCAAAGTGAGGAGATGTGTATTCACGTGCTGAATGACTTCACTGACTAGTTAACAATCCGTGGTCTTTGCTACCTCACAGAGTTAGTAAGAGGAGGTGGCTTTGTAAACCTTAATATGCAATATATAAAGGTAAGTGGTTACAGTATCAGTGTAGTACACATTTCCTTCTACATCGTCTTTATAGGCAAATTGCTGTTTTCCTTTTCTCACCTGTCTCTAGCATTGGACTAGGTTTCAGAAGAACTGGTTTCTAGTTCTTCCTCTGGGCAAGCCATTATATAGTCTCTATAAAATGAAAGTGTTGGATCGTGTGATCTTGGGCCTATGTAACAGCTAAAATAATTTATCACAGATGTAAGGTTTAATGAATGAATCTAGAATTTTAAGTATTTTAAGAACGTCAGTTCATTAAAAATATAGTAGTGTAATTATCAGGAACATTGGTGTTAACAGAGATTTTGAGTGAGTGTAATGATGACTCAACTTATATCCAGGATTCATTTTGGGTTTCTCTATTTTGCTTATGAAAAATTAAGTCGAAGTATGCAGATATGGAACAGAGGAAGTTTTTGCTTCATCCTGTTTTTTAAAATCAATTATCTTAACTGTTCCAAGTGAATTTAAGTTTTTAACACAGTAACGGTTTATACTTCACTAGTAAGTTTGGTTGACATTCTATGTAATATTTCTTGATTCATAGGTTTATGAGTATAGTAATAAATGCATTTATTTGATCTATATATAACCCAGACCTGTGTTGCTTATTATCTTTGGTTTCCCCAAAGAATGATGAATAGCATAACATGGATTCTAAGAGTGTTTACAGAAAGGATGTATTTTTAGTGCGGTGTGGTAGAGTGAATCTGAATTTTTATTGTCAGAGAGTTTTTTAGTGTTTTGGTTCTGTGATTACTACCTTGAAAATTTTTCTCCCTTCACCATCCTTTTTAGGCTAAGTAATGTGTTGCATTTTGTACAGAAAGGAGTCCTTCTGGATTCTTTTACAACCTCCAAGCATATTGATAATCAGAGGTGACTTCTTACTACCTGATTTCCATGAAAGATTACTGACTATATATAGCTACATACTGAAGGATAGTTATTAATTGTGTCCATGATATAGACTTACCCTCCATCCAGTGCTGATCTTCAACTAAATCCACAGAATCGGGGGAGAAGGGTGAGACTTATATCCTGTCTCATTTCCCCTGTCATACCACTGTATCATATGCACCCAAATTCAGTTACTATAGTCATAGAGATTTAATGAGGGAATATATGTATTCAAAGAGCAAAAGGAGGTAACTTTAAATGAATCATTTAAACAATCAATTGTTGTTCTTGACTGGGAAGGAAAAGAGTTCAAATAATACAAAAAAACCCTTGTAATAGACGTCATGCCCAGAAATGGTGCTTAGATTCCAAATGGAGTTTTCTGACATATTTAGTCAGAATTTGCAGACTTTTGGATGTCACTTTACTTTGCAAGGGAATATGTAATTCTGTGAAAGAGACAGAGACTAAGACTCATCGCTTTGCTGTTTTTCCTGGTGACTCAGGTTGTGTGAGGACTTGACTAACTTCTTGCATAATGGTTTTGGTGTCTTTGATGCTGCTTGCAGTGTTTTGTTAACTTTAATCAGTCTAATGTATTTTGGTGCCTTTGTTGTACAAAGTATATTCTATTTTAAATTGACTAAAGTTATAGAGCACTCAGAACTTTCCAGGTAAATCTCCATTTTCCATCCATGCTGATTTATTCCAAGTCTCCCACCCCTCCTTTTCACCTTCCTTTTCTTTTCTTCTTTTTCAGCTTCCTTTTGTGTACTGTTTTACCTCATTAGATTGTAAGCTCCTTTCTGGGCAAGGACTATCTTTTTCTTGGTTGTATCCCCCCTGCTTAGCAAAATGTCTGGCACATAATAGAAGCTTAATAAATGTTTATTGAATTGTGTGAATCCTCTAAAATTACCATCAGGCATATCATTGATGAGAATCCCTCAGTCTTTTACAGTTTTTGTCTTTACAGTGTTGGTATTATATAGATTATTTTGTGGTTCTGCCTCCTTCGTTCCACATCAGCTCAGGATTCTCTGAAAGTCTCCATCCTTTCTTATCGAGCAATAGCAATTCTGTCGTAATCACATGCTATAATTTATATAGCCGTCCCCCAATTGATGTGTACCTGCTCAATTTTTAGTTCTTTGCCATCGCAAAAAGAACTGCTATCAATATTTTTGTACAGATCTTTTGTACATATCTTTTTCTTCTAGTATGTTGTCCTTTAGTCATTTCAGTCATGACCAACTCTTTATGTCCAACCCCTATTTGGAGTTTTCTTGGCAGAGATACTGGAGGGGTTTGCATTTTCTTCTCCAGCTCATTTGACAGATGAGGAAACTGAGGCAGAGTTAAATGGCTTGCTCAGGTTAACATAGCTGGTAAGTGTGTGAGGCCAAATCTGAATTTGGGAAGGTGAGTCTTCCTGACTCTAGTCCCTGCACTTTCTCCACCAAGCCACCCAGCTGCTCCTAGTAGTTACCATAATTACTTACTAAAAGTTTTTTCAAGTCGCAGACCTTTATTACTCCTTTGACATGGTTTCAGAGTTTCACAGTTTGCTAATCTGAATCATCTAACACATTAAATGTCTTCATCCATCTGTGTAATAACTATTTACTATGCCAAAATACAAACTAATATCTGATTATTTCATGTGGAATGAGAAAAAGGAGACGCTAAGACTCCTAACCTTGTTTCTTTCCAAGACTAATGAAAAATAAGCAATCTGAGTGTTTTAGGGAGGTTCCTTTTGGAAGAGTGAAGGAGACTAAAAGTCAGCAGCGGCGGGGATTAGCTATCAAAGGTAAACAAGAGAAGAGAATTTGTATGAGATAATTCTCACTGTTACAGATGTTGCTTGCTTTTCACTATTAGCCTTGCCAGGGATAGCACTGCTGCTGCTAGGGACTTGCTCTATTCCAAACCCTGGCTCTGCTCATTTTTAAACAAATTCTCGTAGGATGAAGAATTTTTTTTCTTCTCTTCTTGGAATTCAGTGTTCTTCTAAAGAGAACTTTGAGTTTTTTGTTTCCATTTCTGCTTCACGGTTACTGACTAAAGTGAGTCACTATTGTTAACCTTTCTATAAATGAAGGGAGAAGGAGAGCTGTTTGTGGCTTACAGTTGGCAGGGTGAACCGGTGATCTCAGTAATAGAGGCTTTGCAGGGTTTACAAATATGGATGAAAAGAAACATGGAAAATTACTTTGAGCATCACAGAATTGTAGAACTCTGGAGTTTGGAAGAGACCAGAGAATTCACCTCCACCCCCCTCATTAGACATAATGACTTTCATAGTTTTCAGTGTGCTTTCAAGAAGGAAGATTCATTTTCATAGACTTCTATTATTGAAAACTGACAAAAACCAGGAAATTCTGGATTATCTCTGCACTGGCCACTTCCCACAGTGCGAACAGTGCCATTTCTACTTGGTCAGTAGTCTGTACTCCCCTTCTCCCCAAAAATTTTGACCAAAGCTAGACTAAAGCTAAAGAACTCGTCCTATCCAGCCCAAGGCTTTTTTGCAGAATCAGTTCTCTTAGGTCTGTACCACTGGGGACCCCTCTGGCTCTGTGTGCTCCTTCTGTCTCTGAGATCAGTTCTGGACCAACTCCTTGAGGGGTGAGATCACTTTTGGATCATGTGGGAGTGGGATTCAGTCTGCAGCCCGTTATTGAGGGTTGACTAGTAGCAGACAGTTGGTGGCAGTGATATATTAGGACTGCAATATCTATAATTTTTGCATCTAAGTATAAAGGCTTTTAGCAGCTAGATGGCACAGTATATACAGCTCTGGACCTGAAATCTGGAGGACTCATTTTCCTGAGTTCAAATCTGACCTCAGAAATGTATTAACTGTATGACCCTGGGCAAGTCACTTAACTCTTGCTTGTCTCAGTTTTCTCATCTGTAAAAAGAGCTAGAGAAGGAAATGGCAAACCACTCCAATATCTCTGCCAAGAAAACTCCAAATGGGATCCTTAAGAGTCAAACAAAACTCAACAACAACAAAATAAAAGCTTTTATTTGGACCAGGGGTTAAGGGGCCTCTAACTTTTGTGTCAAAACATTTTAGCATCTTTTATATCATTTACCCTTGACAACAATTCTGAAAGGGCTAGGGATTATCACATATTTACAGATGAGGAGACTGGGGAAGTGATCAGTTACCTTAAGGTCAAATTCAATTAAATA
The DNA here is from genome assembly GCA_028646575.1 of Pseudocheirus occidentalis. Classification (NCBI taxonomy): domain Eukaryota; kingdom Metazoa; phylum Chordata; class Mammalia; order Diprotodontia; family Pseudocheiridae; genus Pseudocheirus; species Pseudocheirus occidentalis. The sequence continues at coordinate 6,361 of JAQQSW010013089.1, forward strand.
ATCATTTATTAAGCACCTATAACTTTCCAGGCACTGTGCTAGGTGAAAGGGATACAAAGGTTAAAAAAAAATGTCCCTGCCCTCAAGGAGCTTAACTAGGAAGAAATATTATGTACAAAGATTAGTGTGTGTGTGTGTGTGTGTGTGTGTGTGTGTGTGTGTGTGTGTGTGTGTCACATATATTCAAAATAATTTCAACAAGAAGGGGAGAGCATTGGCTGCTGGAAGGATCTGGAAGGTCTTTGTGTGCTTAATTTAAGCCTTGAAAGGAGTTAGGGATTTGGAGGAGAAGTAAGGAAAGAGAATGTTCCAAGCATAGTGTACAGCTTGCGCAAAGGTATGGAGATAGGGTGTTCCCAGCAAGTAATAGCAAGAAGGCCAATTGGAGCGGAATACAAAGTACGTAAGGGAGGGTACTTTGAAGTCACTTTGGAAAGAAAGGTTGGAGCCAGTCTGTGAAAGTCTTCAGATCCCAAAGGAGTTTGAATTTTATCTGAGAGGCAGTAGGGAACCATTGACTCTTCTGGAGCGAGGGAAGCAGGTGTAGGCAGACCTTGCTATAGGAATATCAGTTTGGCGTCTGTGCCAGGAAGGGTTTGAAGATGAGTCCAGAGTGGAAACATCACCAAGTCCAGAGTGGCATGTCACCATAGTGTACCAAATTGCTCTGAAACCAAGGAAAGTTCTGATTCATTTGTAAGTTTTTACTCTTCCAACTTTTAAGGAATTGTGTATACAGGCAGTGCTGTGAGAGAACCTTGTAATCAATCAACCAGATCTATAAACACCTACTGTGTGCCATGTACTAATGAGTGACATATGATTATCATAGATATGGCAGAAAATATCACAGACACACCCATTGTAGTTTATTTCCTGCCAATTCACAGAAGCATTTGAAGAAATATTCTCTTCTTACTTTATCTTTAAAGAAGGGTATTTCACATCCTCTTTACTGCAAGCCGCCTCCTCCACTGGGGCCTTTGGATAAGGTTGCACATCTTTCTATTTCCGACTACTTTTGTGTGGAGCACTGGCTAATTATTATACCCAAGGAAACATGCTTGGAGAAGAAAAAAGTCTCCTTTTTTTTCTTTAAGAGACAGAAACGATCCATTATTATCTATAGCCAGGAATGGTAAAGTGCTAACTGACTTTGTGTTATGACATAATGGCTTCCCATTAGGACTAGAGTACATTGGTTATTTATCAACATTGATTATTCCTCCCAAGTGTTTTGTCTATAGGGCTCAGCTTCTGAATATCTCTAAGTAACAAGGACCACCTGTAGAGCATATTAACTCCATTTCTAGGGCCTTTACAGGTAGGAGCATATTTACAGCTGAAGCATTCAAAGCCCCCTATGTCCTAGCCCCCTCCTGCCTTTCCAGGCAGCTGACATGTTACTCCCCAACTCTTTGAGCCAGTGACATTGGCCTCCTGGCTGTTCCACATACAAGATTCTCCATCTCTTGGTTCTGGGCATTTTCTCTGATCATACCCTATTCCTGGAATGCTTTCCCTCCTCTTCTTCCTCTTCCTCCCCCTCCCCCTCCTACCTCCCTCCCCCTTTTCCTTTTCCTCCTCTCCCTCCTCCTCTCCCTCCTCCTCTCCCTCCTCTCCCCTCCTCCTCCTCCTCTTCCTCCTTCTCCTCCTCCTCCTCCTACTCCTCTCTTCACTGGCTTCCTTTAAGTTCCAACTTAAAATCTCTCCATCTACAGGAAGCCTTCCCTCTCTTCCTTATCTCCCATTCATCCTGTAAGTAGCTTGCTTTGGCTATATTTGTTTGCACGTTGTCTCCCCCATTACTCTGTAAGCTCCTTTATAGCTTTTTCCCTCTTTTTGTATCCCCAGTGCCTTAGAACAGTGCCTGGCACATAGTAGGCTCTTAATAAATGTTTATTGATTGATTGATTATCCCAGGTCCACAAAATATTACCAATTAATGTGTGATGGTAGGTACATGACCACAGCCTGCCCAGCCTATATACCTCATTTAGTAGGCTGCCAGCAGGGCAGATCTAAGAGCCCTAACTCAGAGTTCAAATCCAGGACCCATCACTTTATGACCTCTAGGTTGTTGTTCAGTCATGTCTGACTCATCATGACCCCATTTGGGGTTTTCTTGGCAAAGATCCTGGAGTGATTTGCCATTTCCTTCTCCAGCTCATTTTACAGCTGAGGAAACTGAGGCAAACAGGATTAAGTGACTTGCCCAGGGTCACGTAACTAACAGATGCCTGATTCTAGATTTGCACTCAAGTCTTCCTGACTCCAGACCAGTACTCTATCCATTGCCCATTACCTCTGTGACGAGGGGAAAGTCACTGCCTCTCTATGCCTTATTTTCCTGCCATGTAAAGTGAGGGGGCCAGACCAGATGATCCCCCAAAAACCCCTTCATTTCTAGATCTGCAGTCTTAGTAAGGGACACATTATATACATAGGAGACATAGAATGATATGTTCTGAATCTCTTGCATTTTTTTCTTTTGTGAATGTGTAAGTGACCCTGAATTCTCTCCCCCTCCCTGCCTGGCTTTGTGAATAATTCACTTATCTAAGGTAATCTGATGGTTATTTTAAAAATCTCTTACATGACTTGAGTTTCGTGATGTGGGAGAGTATGTATTTTATCTTAGAGGTAGTAGAGAGTCATTGGAGCTTTTTTTTTTTTGACTTTGAAACTTTATTATACATTTAAAAAGAAAAACTAATAGAAATTCGCATTTTCATGTATACATTCCTTTCCAAATCTATATGGAAACAATTATTTTAATTGATATTTGGTAGGCTCATAATTTTTTTTTTGTCTTTTTGGTGGGGGGAAGACAGGGCAATTGAGGTTAAGTGACTTGCCCAAAGTCACACAGCTAGCAAGTGTTAAATGTCAGAGGTTAGATTTGAACTCAGGACCTCCTGACTCCAGGGCCAGTGCTCTATTCATTGTGCCACCTAGTTGCCCCCAGTTCACAATTTTTACAAAAAGGAAAACTAAAGGTGTAAACCAGTTTGAAGGTGGGGGAATGTAAGACTCCTGCTCCAAACTTACCCTCCCAAGGGGGTGGGGAAAGTTAGTTTTGGGGAAATCTTGAGCTGAAAGGAAGTCAGCTGGAGTTGCCCAGAACTTCAGGAGAAAGCAGAAAAGAGCAAAGAAAACTGCTTGGGCAGGAAAAAGATGACACTAACCTGTTCATCCAGTTTTATATCCAAACAACATGAAAAGTAACCTGGCTTGTGAGGGTACCCAGATACTACTGTACCTTGACCATATGTTACCAAATGACAGAGCAGACTTTGGTTATTATAGGTCCTAATGAAGAAAGTTCTTTATCTTCAGAAGCAACATTCACTTAAATTCTTGGAGCTAAAGCATAAGTTCCCACTCACTGGTAATTGGCTCCATTAAGGATTCTTTACACTTTCTAAAGTTATCTTTATTTTTAAAAACAAAATACTAGTTCTCTGGAGAGGAAGATGAAAATTTTTGTTTCACACACCAACTAGAGTTCAGATTTTTTCCTGAATGAAGGAGTTAAGCCTCACAAGGATCTCATGAAGGCAAAATATTCTGATAGTCTTCAGGCACTCACTTCTCTAATAGTATTTTAACTTTGGCTTTCACCTCAATGCTTTTTCAAAGGCAGGCACACAGGATAATTTATCTACAAACCCTAAAACTCAAAGCTTCCAAACTGAGATGATTGATTATTGGGTTTGGGCTGAAGTTTGTAACCAGTTCAGTTGTTGATCAGTTGTTCACAGGTCTTATGGTCAGTGCTCAGGCCAATAGTTCCTTCCCCATCACTGGCTCCCACCATGTCCACCTCTTCCCTTTGTTTTTTACTGGTCTCCAGATCTTTCCATATACTCTCAAAATCCTCAATGTCATCTACCTTCAGCTCCAGAAGAGTAGGCAGAGCATTCTGGTAAATAGTTCAGCACCTACAACCCAAATCCACTAAGCAGTCAAAATTTAGGGAGAAGGAAGAGGCTCCACAACAGACATGTTCTAGTGGTGATGGATGTCTCCCCCTGGCGTGGGCAGCTCAGCTTAGCTCAGCTCGGTTCAGCCTAGTCGGTGAAACCGACTTCTCGGACCCCTACCGCCGCTGGCCTGCTCCACTCTGCCATTCCTGCCACCTACCAACCTATAGTAGCCATTGGAGCTTCTTGAGCAGGGGAATGATATGGTCAGATTCTGTACTCTGGCAAAATTATTTTTTATACCTGTAAGGAGGATAATTTAAGAGAGGGAGGAGACTGGAAGCAGGGGGCTAACTGGGAGGCAGTTATAGTCCAGGTAAGAAGTGATAAGAGCCCCAATTTAGAATAAAGCCCATGTAAGGGGAGAAGAGGTGAAAGGTGTGAAATATACGTGATGGAACTAAGATGGGTAAGTGCTGATTGGATATGGGACAATAAGGGATAGTCGAGTCAAAACTGATTTTTGAGGTTGTAAACTCAAGTGACAAGAAGTGTAATGATGCCTTTAACAGAAACAAAGAAGTTTGGGGGCAGCTAGGTGGTGAAGTGAACAGACCGCTGGACCTGGAGTCAGGAGGACCTGAGTTCAAATTTGACTTCACACTTAATACTTACTAGCTGTATGACTCTGGGCAAGTCACTTAGCCTCAATTGCCCTGCCTTCCTCCAAAAAAAAAAAAAAAAAAGAAAAAAAAGAAATAAAGAAATAAAGAAGTTTGGTGGAGAGAGGCAAATTGGGGTTGGGAATGAAGGGAGGGAAGAAAATGAATTCCGGTTTAGTTGAGCTTCAGATGCCCAAAGGATATCCAGGTAGAAATGTATAACAGGCCATTGGTGATTACAGACTGTAATTTAGGGGAAAGATTAAAACTGGAGCTATGCATTTGGAAGACATTCTGTATAGAGATGACCTTTGAACCTAAAGCAGCTGATAAAACCGTAGACAGAGAAGAGAAATTCTGTTGGATAGGACAGGTCACCAGTAAAATTGGAGAAGGTAATTATATTCAAATGGTGAGTACAGAAGCCGGATTACAGGGGGCTAAGAAATGTGAGACAAGGAGTTTGCCTGTGAATGGGAGGAGAAATTTAATATACTATCTCGTGTCCCACACCGGGAATGTGTTCCCTCCTCACCTCCAGCTTCTACAAGTCCTTTTTCTTCAAAGCTCAGCCTGAACACCACCTTCTGCATGGAGCGCTTGCTGATTCCTCTCTGCTCACCCCGTAGCTGTCAGTGCCTTCCTCCCCCAAATTACCTTGTGGTGTTACGTTACATAATTATATGACATTATGATGTTACATATTATTATTTATATTATATATATACCTCAATGTGTATTTTGGTGTGGTGGATAAAGAGCTGCCCTTAGACCAAAGACCAAAGTCCAAGTCCTGGTCACAGGCTGACTTTGTGATTCTGAGGAAATCATAACCTCCCTGTTCTCGTGACAGTTTTCTTTTTTTCTTTTTTGGAGGGGGAGGACAGGGCAATTGGGGTTAAGTGACTTGCCTAAGGTCTAGTGAGTGTTAAGTGTCTGAGGCCAGATTTGAACTCAGGGCCTCCTGACTCCAAGGCCCACTGCACCACCTAGCCACCCTCGTGACAGTTTTCTAAGGCTATAAGCTCCAGAGGAGATTCTAAGGGAATTTCGTCATCTGTAAGTTCTACAAACCAATGAACTCATAGGGCCAGTCCCCCATTCCTATATTTCTAATATACTATATTTACATATGTGCTTATTTCAGCAATTAGAATGTAAACTTTTTTTTTAGAGGGGGGGAAGGTAGGGCAATTGTGGTTAAGTAACTTGCCCAAGGTCACACAGCTAGTATTACGTGTCTGAGGCCAGATTCGAATTTAGATACTCCTGATTCCAGGGCAGGTGTTTTATTCACTGTACCACCTAGCCACCCCAGAATGTAAACTTCTTTTTTTTTCTTTTTTTTTATTTTATTGACTTGTTTGTTTACTTTTAGATTACAAGATTCAGTTCCAGAGTCACTTGAGTTTCTGATTTTTCTCCCCTTCCTCCCCACCCCACA
>JAQQSW010013090.1:0-12391 GCA_028646575.1 Pseudocheirus occidentalis
TAGTGCTTTCTGTCTTGTGGAGAGTTTTGGAGCTTGAAAATCTGTTTAGCGTCCCATTTTATGAGTTTTTTAGCGTGTTTGTGTGGGAGCTGCGGTGCTTTGCTGCTTCTACGCCGCCATCTTGGCTCCGCCTCCTCATTGACTTTTTAGACCTCTTTTCCATTTATCTAGTTTTATTTTTAAGGTGTTATTCTCTTCAGTTTTTTTGTGTGTGTATGTCTCCTTTCCTAAGTTGTTGACTTATTTTTTGTGTTTTGCTCACATCACTCTGATTTCTCTTCCATTTTTCTTTTACTTCTCTTAATTGTTTTTGAGCCCTTACATGGTCTGAGAGCAATTCATATTTTTCTTCGAGGCTTTCCATGTAGGAGGTTTGACTTTGTCATGTGAGTGTGTGTGTTGATTTTCCTTGTAAGCATGGTAATATTTTATTGTCAGAGGTTTTATATTTTTTCCTGTTTTTTGTTCATTTTCCAAGGATATGACTTGACTTTTTAAAATTCTTTTTTTAAGTAAGTTTCTGCTTCCAAGGTGGAGGGGGCACTGTCCCAAACTTTGGGAATTTTGTGCACCTGTTTTCAGAGATACCTCTAAGGCCTGTAACTTTTTAACTTCTTTCAAAGAGGTATGATCTGAGGAGAGGTGTTCACTTCTTCCTTGATTCATGTTGTGGTCTGTGAGAACCCCCAACACTCCACCCTAGGACTGTGAGTAAGAGCCTCCCTCCATTGTTGCTGCAAACTCTGCTATGCCAGTGCTCTTCCGTACCCTGGGACTGGCACCCAAGGCTGTGGCTCAGATCCAAGCAGAGGAAAGCAAAAGGATCCTACCTAAGTGCTAGCAAAAAAGAGAAAACAACCCTGCAGTTTCTTTGTGACAAATTTTTGGACCCCTTGCTGTGTGTGGGCTGAGAGCTCTGGAAGGATGGCTGCTGCTGCTATTGCTATTTCAATCACTCTCAAGGCCTACTCTGGGTTTGCTGGCACCAGATCTGCACTAGTACAGCCTGTGATGGACTGTGCTCCTCTTTCATCCAGGTGCAGCAGACTTTTCCAGCCAGCCTTCCAAGTTGTTGGGCTAGAAAATTATTTTACCCCATCTTTTTGTAGGTTCTGCTACTCTAACGTTATAATAATTTTTAAAAAGGTGTTTGTAGGGTTTGGGGGAGAACTCAGGAAAGTTCCTGCCTTTACTCCATCATCTTTGCTCTGCCTCCTTTCAACATTGTTTAATGGTGAAGTTTTGAGGCCTGTTTTCCTATGTAAACATTTAAAGTAGGAAGTTCAGACTTTGCAGGACCCATACGTTCATGGAGATTGAATTTTACAAAGGCATAGAATGCTAAAAACTAGAATTTGAACACATATATCATATAATATTTTCAACTCTCTTCCATTGATTCATGTTGCTTCCTGATTTTTCTACAGAAATATTAAAAAGCTTCGCAGTTTAGACTTAGTAGTGCTTTGTGAGAAAGAACCAAAAATGAGATGTGTAATGCTATAGCACTTAAGATAAGTGTTAAAAGATTATCCAACCAAATACTGAGAACACAATCATTTCACTATGATCCTACACCCCCCCACCCAAAAAAAATTCTTATTTATGCCATATAACAAAGACATTCTAAAGTAAAATAATCTGGATCAAAATCTCACTTCTGGGGAAACATACTACCTTTCTGATCTTGGATTAATCAATGAACATTCCAGGACCTCCATTTTTTCAAAGATAATGTGAAGGGTTTGGCCTACATATCTTCTGAACTCCATTCCAATTATAGGTCTCTGATGTTTAGATTAAAATAATTGTTTCTGAGTTTCAGTTTCCTCAAATGTTGAATGAGAAGGATGAACTACATCAGGGGTTTTCGTGTGTTATGGAATATGTTACAATATTTTCTTTTTCATTTTTTTTTGTTTCGCTTTTGCTTTTTGGAGCACAACTGTGATTAAGTGACTTGCCCAAAGTCACACGGCTAGTAAGTGTATCAAGTGTCTGAGGCTAGATTTAATCTCAGTTCCTCCTGACTTCTGGGCTGGTGCTGTATTCACTGTGCCACCTAGTCACCCCCACAATATTTTCAAATATGTGAAAGAAATGCTAAATTTATGCTAAAGATTACTGAAAAAAAATAGTCTATGTTTTTTGTCAAAACTCATAGACAAGGAAGATTCATAGATCCCGTTTGTGCCTAGGTAAAAAATCAGTTAAAGAACCTCTCAACTTGATGTTGTCTAAGGACACTTCCTTCTTGAGATCTTATGATCCTACAACCCAGATGTCAAGAAGGATGAATTTTATGGGTTCCCAATGCAGGGAGGTTTGTTGTTAACCCTCCTTCCCTGAACATTGAAAAAATCAGATTTCCTTTTCTCCCATCAGATTAAAATCAGTGATGTGTAAAATTGCTAGTGTGAAACTCAGGTCTGATTATTATTTCCTTCATTTAGAAAAAAATTCAAAGGACTTATCTGTACTGGAATGAAAGGCCACCTGATTAAACAGAGTCTTGACAAAAAAATCAATTGTGGCCATCATTCTTGTCAGGGATGTGTATGCTTCTCAGGATATACTTTCAAAGGTATTTGCAGCTGGCTTTAAAGCAACTTCATCATTTCTTGGAAGACATGATTATGGGCAATCATTTTCTGAAAAATCCTCTGTTAATTACTGTCAATAAAAACAAAGCAACTGTTACAACTGAAATGTGGCATTTGATGGTGATGATGATAATAATAGTGATGATAATGAGGAAGAGGAGAAGGATGGATAGCCTTAAGATTTGCAAAACATTTTACATGTGTAATCTTGCTTGATCCACTCAATAGCACTGTGAGATGTCATTATTATCCTTATTTTTGCAGATAAGGAAACAGACTGGGTGTCACATGGGTTTTTCAGGTAATGCATCTTGTGTCTGAAGCAGGATTAGAACTGAGAACTATAGCAGTCATGTGTAGATCTATGGGGAGCAACACTACAAAAGAAAGGTTGGAATTGTATAAGGAGGAGGTAGCATTGCATTCCAGATTCAAGAAAAAGGTACATCCAAAAACTCTGGTTGGGTTTGGTTAAGAAAGTAGATCAATTTGCTTCTCATTTTGTTGTTGAAAGGGAAAGGGAGTTTTATACTTATGACCTCTTTGTGTCACTAAGGGTAGGTTTGTTAGAAAATGCCTCTATTAACCTGAATCAAAATTATTTCATGTTATCTGTGGTAAAGATTAAGACATCTAAGTGGCACAGTGGATAGAACTGTGGACCTGGAGTCAAAAAGATCTGAATAAAAACCTAGCCTCTGACATTTACTAGTTCTGTGGCCCTGGGAAAATCACCTAACCCTGTTTGTCTCAGTTTCCTCATCCATAAAATGAGTTGGAAAAGGAAATCCCAAACTATTCTAGTACCTTTGCCAAAATAAATCCTCAATGGGGTAGCAAGGAGTTGGAGATGACTGAAACAACTGAACAACAATATTAATACCTATGCACATGCTGTAGAGTTTGAGTTTTACTTCTCAAAATTCCTAAAACATATTATTTAAGGGATGATTAGTTATAATTTAGAAAAAGGAGTTCAAAACCATGAAGAAAGAACTATCAAGAAGAACATATAGCAGAATGACCTAATTTCCATTTTTAACAGTATTACTAGAAAGGGACAACAGTACTATAGCCATAAAACAAATCTATTTTAGCAATGCATTTGACAGTATCTTTCATGCTACTATTGTGGATAAAATGGAGAAATGTGGAACAGACAACCAGAATCAAAGAGTAGTTGTAAATGATTAATATCAGAATGGAGAGATGTTTTCCATTGAAATGTTCCAGTGATCTGTCTTAAGTCCTGTAATGTTGTTTATTTTTAATCTATGGCTCCATTAAGGTATAGAAGTCATATTTATCAAATTTGTATATGACATGAAAGTAGGGGAGAGAAAATATATTGACAGCCAAGAACCAAAATGATTTTGACAGAATAGAATGCAGGGATAAAATCTAAGAAGTTAACATTTAATAAGGACAAATAATCAGCCACACAAAGGTTCAAATAAAATACTTCCCATTTTAATGGAGGAAGAAATAACTAGAAATTTTGTGTAAAAAATAGTTGTTAGTAGGGGGTGGAGCCAAGATGGTGGAGTGAAAGCAGGAACTTACCTGAAATCCTCCATGAATTTCATCACTTACCTTTAAAAAGTGCAACTGAATGAGTCTTAGAGTAACAGAATGCACTGGGGGATGGCATTTGGCAGATTTCCAGTCCAGGAAAGGGTACATGTAGGACTGGGCAGTGGAATCATGAAGCGAGAGGTGGGAGAGTACAGATGCATGACCAGACCACAGCAGAGGCAGAGCAAATCCCAGTAACCAGATTTACCCACTGCAGGGACAATTTTTAGACCTCTCATCACAGGATCTGTCAGAGCTGCATAAGAGAAAGTGTAGGGGCTAGGGCAGCAACACCTATCAACATCTATCAACAACTATCAACTCACTGCCTGGATGTTTAAAAATCACTTACAGAAACTTCCAGGATCCAAGATAGTGGAGTAACCCTAGCTGCTGTAATACTGCTATTTGACCCTGAAAGCCCAGAGATTATTGCCCCAGTGTAAAATCCTGAAATAGTGGGACCAGTGGCAAACCTGGGAGTCTTAGAGAAAAGGTGAGGCTGTGCCAAGACTGAAGTGATGAGTGGGAGGCATCCCAACAAGCCCCACCTCAGCTTACCAGGCAGAGATCATGAAGGCTGGGGTGGGGGGTGGAGAGAGGCAGGAAGTTCTAACACAAGAAGCTCAGGTGTACTTTAGCACAATCAGGGGAATCTGTAGACACCAGCATGGCCAGCCATCAGCTGCTGAGCCTGACTGAGCTCTAGTGGAGGGGAATAAAGGTAGAAACCTGAAGTGTACAGTTCACCCTTCTTCCACACTTTACTCTGTCAACCTCCAGGTAATCCAGGGGAAACGCTGAAAGTCCTGGCCTTGGTCTCAGTCTAGACACCCAGGGGCTACTGTACACAAAGTCAACAACCAGGCCCCTAGCTCCCAATTTAAGAATCATGGGTCAAAGCCCTCTGTACCTCAGAAGCAGAAATCTACTTCAAATGTCAGGAAATAGGCAATAACAATGGGCAAGAAGGAAGTTGGAAAAAAAACCAGAAACAATTTATTCATATTATAGAAAGCAAGGATATCCAAATTCACAGGACAGAACTGGGTCTATACCCACTTCTGAGATCACAGAAAGGAATATGAATTGGTCTCAAGTACAGAAAGCATTCTTGGAAAGGCTCAAGAAGGACTTGAAAAGTCAGATTAGAGAGGCAGAAGATAAATTGTCCAATTCTTGTAAAATTACAGTTGCCAAAATGGAAGGAAAAAAAATTCTCACTGAAGAAAAGAAACACTTAAAAAAAGTAAAATTTGTAAATTGGGAAGGGAGATTAAAAATCTAACTGGAGAAAATAAATCCTGAAAAATGAAATTTAAAGATATGGAAAAGGATCTTGAAAAAATAATTCAGGAAAATAATTAATTAAAATTAGAATCAATCAAACCAAAGCTTACAAGATTTGAGGCATCAAAAATCAGTCAAAGAAAACCTAAATTTGAAAAATTAGATGAAAATGTAAAATATGTTGTTGGAAAAGCAACTGACCTGGAAAACAGATCCATGAGAGATAATCTAAGATTTAGTGGTCAATCTGGAAGCCATGATGAAAAAAAAGAAGCCTGAACAATCCTCCAGAAAATTATCAAAGAATACTTCCCTGAAATCCTAGAACTAGAGGGTGAAATAGTTATTGAAATGAAGCACCCAAAATAAAAACTCTAAGAAATATTGTAGCTAAATCCCAGAATTATCAGGTAAAGAGGAAATACTGCAAGCAGCCAGAAGGAAACAATTCAAATACTGCAAAACTACAGTCAAGATCACACCAGATCAGGCAGCCTCTACACTAAAATACTGGAGGGATTGGAATATCATATTTTGAAGGCAAAAGAACTTGGGCTGAAATCAAGGATCAACTGTTGAGAGAGAGGAGAGAGAGAGAGAGTGAGAGAGAGAGAGAGAGAGAGAGAGAGAGAAAGAGAGAGAGAGAGAGAGACAGAAAGAGAGAGAGAGAGAGAGTGAGTGAGAGAGAGAGAAGAGTATGGGGGTATAAATTAACTAATCTTATGATAAAAACCTTATTATTAAGGGGTGCAAAGAGATTATAATGTGAGAAAAAGAAAGGAGGAAGAAGAAAAGGGTAAATTATTTGACATGTAGAAGCATAAAGACATACAACAGTAGAGTGAAAGAAGGGAGGGAGATGAACATTATATGAATTTTAATCTGATCAATTTTGGTTCAAGGAGGGAATAACATAATAAGTAAAGTGTGGTATTCTAACAGAAAGAAACAAAAACACATTATAGGAGAGGGAAGGAAGTGAGGGAGAGGAACATTGTATGAGATTTACTCTCATCAGATTGCTGTAAGAGGGGAAAGGATGGAAAAAGGGGGGGATCTTAGAAGGGAGGGTGGAAGTACTAAGAGGGCAGGGTAGGAAAATGGAGGGGGGTAAGTAGGGAGGGAATGCTGAGGTAAGTGGTGGTCAAAAAGAAAACTCTTAAGGAGAGGAAGGGAGAAGGTAGAAATAAAAGCATAAGCATGAGAGGGAATAGGATGGAGGGAAAGACATAGATAGTAATCATAACTGTGAATGTGAATGGGATGAACTCTTCCATAAAATGGAGGCAGATAGCAGAATGTAATAAAACCACAATCCTTCAATATGCTGTCTACAAGAAAGACATTTCAAACAGAGGGATACACACAGGGTAAAGGTAAAAGGCTGGAGTAGAATATACTGTGCTTCAGCTAAAGTTGAAAAAAAAGAGCAGGGGTAGCAATCCTTATCTCAGATAAATCAAAAGCAAAAATAAATCTAATTAAAAGAGACAAGGAAGGAAATAATATCTTGCTAAAAGGTATGAGAATGAAGCACTATTATTACTAAACATATATGCACCAAGAGGTATAGCATCCAAATTACTAAAGGGGAAATTAAGCGACTTAGAGGAAGAAACAGATAGAAAAACTATGCTGTTGGGGTACCTCAGTCTCCCCCAGCCTGAACTTGATGCATCTAATCTCAAAATAAACAAGGAAAAGCCCAGCCTGAAACCAAAAGGTGGCCAAGCCTCAGGGTGGTCAGGAGGAGCCCAGGCAAGCTGCAGCCAGTCTACAAGAGAGAAGATCTACTGAACCCCCATCAACTCCACATCTACCAAGGCATGAAAAATAAGAATTAGATAAAGGCAGCTTGGCAGGAGGGGCCCATCACACAGGCTGGCAGGCTAGGAGCTGAGGCCAGGCCAGCCCAAAACTGAAAACACAGCCAGGCTCCAGTTAAAGGAGAAAATATTACAGGATGCCAAGAGAAAAAAAATTGAATACTGCAGAAGCACTATAAGGATAACCCAGGATCTGGCAGCTTCTACACTGAGGGATCAAAGGGCCTGGGATGTGATATTTCAAGATTAGCGGAGCTGGGATTAAAACCAAGAATCAACTACCCAGAAAAATTGAGCATTTTATTCCAGGGGAAAATATGGTCATTCAATGAGGTGGAGGATTTTCAAGCATTCTTTTTTTTTTTTTTTTGCTTTTTGGAGGGCAGTTGGGGTTAAGTGACTTGCCCAAGATCACACGGCTAGTTTTTTGTGTTAAGTGTCTGAGGCCGGATTTGAATTCAGGTAGTCCTGACTCCAGGGCCGGTGCTCTATTCACTGCGCCACCTAGCAGCCCCAACTTTCAAGCATTCTTGCTAAAAAAATGCAGAATTGAACAGAAAATGTGACAAACAAACACAAGAAGCATGAGAAGGTAAACATGGGAAAGAAATCATAAAGAACTTAATAAATTTGAATTATCTACATACCAATATGGTAAAACGATAATAGTAACTTATGAAACTTTTCTTAGTATGAGGATAGGTGAAGGGAATACAAATGGATATATATGTATACTTACACATATGTCTATATAGGAGACTATATATGCATATGAATACATATCTGAGCATGTGTATATATGGATATATAGAGGGCATAGGATCAGTTGAATATGAAGGAATGATACTTTAAAAGGTGAAATTCTGAGGTGGGAGAGAACTAGAATGTGAGGAGACAGGGAGAGACAAAATGGGATTAATCATCCCATACAGAACAGGCAAGGGATAACTGTTACAACTTTACTCTCATTTACTCTCATTGAATCTGGCTTAGGGAAGAAATGGCATAAATTCTAAACTGGGCATCATGCCACAGAAGAGAGTAGGGGACATAGGAATGAGAGGTGGGATGACGGAGTGGTGGGCAGAGACTGGGAGAGGGATGCTGGAAGCACACGCTTCAGTAAAGGGACAGGGACAGGGTAGAGAACAGAACAAGGGAGGGAGGAATAGGATGGAGGTACATATGATCACTGTCACAATATGTCCACTATGAAGATTTCCTGTATAATCACACATCCATAGCCTATATTGAATTGCTTATCCTTCCAGTGGGGGTGGGTGACAAGGGAGGAATGGAAAGAATCTAGAATTTAAAGCTCTGCAATACCTACAACTAGGAATTAAGATATACAGGGGCTGGGATAGGGAGACCCTCCCTGCCCTACCAGAAAGTAAGAGAGCAGAGCAGGGGAGGGGCTTTACAGTGGGATTGCTGTTTTGGGGTTGGGATATGGGAAACAACAGGAGAAAATTTGTAATTAAAAAATCTCAAGAAAATGAATGATGTAAACAAGAAAACATATAAAATTTATTACAAAAAAGATAACACTTTAAAAATTAGACTAACTCAAATGGCAAAAGAGTCCCAAAAAGCCAATGAGGAGAAGAATGCCTTAAAAGCCAAATTTTCCAGATGGAAGAGAAATTTCAAAAGCTAACTGAAGGGAATAATTACTTAAGAATTAGATTGGAACAAATGGAAGCTAATGACTTTATGAGAAATTGAGATACTATAAAACAAATCCGAACAAATGAAAAAAATGGAAGGCAATGTGAAATATCTCATTGGAAAAACCACTGACCTGGACAATAGTTCAAGCAGAGATAATTTAAAAATTATTGGCTACCTAAAAGCCATAATCAAAAAAGTTCAGAAATTATCCTTCAGGAAATTCTCAAGGAAAATTGCCCTGATATTCTAGAACCAGAGGGAAAAAATAGAAATTGACAGAATTCACCAATTGCCTCTTTGAAAAGATTCCCAAAAGAAAACACCTAGGAATATCATAGTCAAATTTCAGAGTTCCCAGATCAAGGAGAAAATATTACAAGCAATCAGGAAGAAACAATTTGAATATTATCGAAATACCATCAGGATTACACAAGATCTAGCAGCTTCTACATTACAGGATTGAAGGGCTTGGGATATGATATTCCAGAGGTAAAAGGAGCTAGGATTAAAACCAAAAATCACCTACCCAGCAAAACTGAGTATGATACTTCAGGGTAAAATATGGACATTAAATGAATTAGAGGACTTTCAATATTCTTGATGAAAACACCAGAACTGAAGAGAAAATTTGACGTTCAAATCCAAGAAGCAAGGGAAGCATGCGAAGATAAACAGGAAAAAAGATATCATAGGAACTTATTAAAGTAGAAATATTTTTATTACTACATGGAAAAACAATGATTGTAACTCATAAGTTACATAAGACTTTTCTCAGTATGAGGATAATTAAAAGGAATATATATATATCTATATATATATTCACACACACATATATATATACACACACACATATACATATATACATACACACGTTGATATAGATATAGATATGTGTGTGTGTGTGTGGATGTATGGATGTATGGATGCATATATGCATATATTTGTATGTATAGGAGGGCATGTGTGTGAATATATGTGTACGTGTATATATGTGAGTGTGTGTACATGACAAAGGGTTGAATATGGAGGGATTATATTTAAAAATAAAATTAAGAGGAGAGAGGGGAATATATTGGGAGGAGAAAGGAAGAGATAGAATAGGGTAAATTATCTCACATAAAATAGGCAAGAGAAAACTGTTACAATGGATGGAAAGAGCAGGAAGGTGAAAGAGAGTGGGTCAACCTTACTCTCACTGAATTTGGCTTAAGGAGGAAATAACATACACAGTCAATTGGGTATCCTGCCCTATAAGAAAGTAGGGGGGAAGGGGATAAGAGGGGGATGATAGAAGGGAGAGTGGATTGGGGGAGAGGGTAGATAGAAGCAAGAACTTTTGAAAAGAAACAGGGTCAAAGGAGAAAACAGAATAAGTGGGGAGTGGGATAGGATGGAGGGAAATATAATTAGTCCTAACGGTACCTAATTCTCTTTTATTCCATTGGTCCCTTCCCCACCAAGGAAAGCTGGATCATTCCATTGTAGCTCTTACACATAGCCAACATCCCAACATCCTTCATTACACCTCCAGTAGACTTGTCTCGTTATTAAGTCCACTTTACACTAAGGTTGCTGCCAATATTTTGAAAAGGTTACTCGTACATTCCCTGAGGCCTCACCCTGCAATCCTATGACTTCTGTGGCCCTTTGTCGTCCAGACCAGTGTGTATTGGAAATTTAGTACTATGTGGGAATAAAGACAGGTAGAAAAAAATTAACAAGGAAGAAGTTAAGGAGGAGAATAGAATGCTAGAGAGGGTAGATATGATAGACCTCAGGAGAAAATTGATTGAGGATTAAAATGATTAAGTCTTCTTCTGAGCAGTACATGACATATACAAAAACTCAGCACATACTAGGTCATAAAAACCTCATGATTCAGTGCAGGAAGGCAGAAATATTAAATGTATCCTTCTCAGATCATGATGTAATAAAAATTATGCATAATAAAGGTTCATGGAAAGATTGACTAAAAACTAATTGAAAGCTAAATAATTTAACCCTGAAGAATGAGTGGCTCAGACAAGAAATTATAGAAACAATCAGTATCTGCATTCAAGAGAATGACAGTAATGAGACAATATACCAAAACTTATGGGATACAGTAAAAGCAGTTCTTAGGGAAAGTTTTATATCTCTGAAGTCACACATGAATAAAATAGAGCAAATGGAGATCAATAAATTGAGCATGCAACTGAAAAAGGTAGATAAAGAACACGTTGAAATCCCCAATTACATACCAAATTAGAAATACAGAAAACCAAAGAAGAGATAAATAAACTTGAAATTAAGAAAACTATTGAGTTAATACATAAAACTAAGAGCTAGTTTTACTAAAAAAACACAGTAAAATTGATGGACTTTTAGTCAATATGATAAAAAAGAAGAAAACCAAATTAAAAGTATCAAAAATGAAAAGGGTGAATCTACCTCCAATGGAGAAGGAATTAAGATGATTATATATATATATATATATATATATATATATATATATATATATATATATATAATCTTTCTTAAAATAAAAAGTAGCATCTACCTAAAGCCATCAGCAAGTATTATATCTAATGAAGATTAGCTAGAGACATTTGCAATAAGATTGGGAGTCAAATAAGTATGTCCACTATCACCCCTCTTACTCAATTTGGTTCTAGAAATGTTAGCAGTAGAAATAAGAGGAGAAAAAGAAATGGAAAAAAAAGGATTAGACAAAGAGACTAAACTATCACTCTTTGCAGATGATATGATGATATACATAGAAGATCCTAGAGAACTAAGTAAAAGCTGTTTGAGATGAAAAATAATTTAGTAAAGTTGCAGAATATAAAATAAACCCACACAAATTCTCAAAATTCCTATATATTTCTTAACAATCCAACAAAAACGAATAGAAAGAGAAATTCCATTTAAAGTTGCTGTAGACATTATGAAATATTTGGGATCTACCTGCCAAAATAAATCCAGTACCTTTATGAACATAACTACAAAACACTTTCAAACAAATAAAGTCAGATTTTTAAAAATTAATTATTAAATTTGTTGTTTACATCATTGATTTCTACGATTTTCATTTGCAAATTTTCTCCCCGTCTTTCCCCTACCCACAACCCCAAAATAGACATCCCACTGTAAAGCCCCTCCCTCCCCCAATCTTCTCTCTTTTATGTCCTCCTCCAATGCCCTTCTAAATTTCTGGTAGAACAGGGTGGGTCTCACTTCCCCAGGGCCTGTATACCTTAATTCCCTGTTGCATGTAGCTAATAATAATAATGATAATTTTATATGTATATATATATATATATATGTGTGTGTGTGTGTGTGTATACGCACACACACACACATATATGAAATATTTGATTGTAGAACATTCAATTCTAGATTCTTTCAGTTCCTCCCTTGTCACCCACCCCCATTGGAAGGACA
>JAQQSW010013091.1:0-12391 GCA_028646575.1 Pseudocheirus occidentalis
CCCCCAGCTTTGAAAAACCCAGATGTTGATGCTTCCCTCTCTGGTAACTTCAATAGGTAATGGATGTGATGGTCAGATGGTTGGCAGCCCATCTGCTGATGTATTTCTTGGTCTCTTTCTAATTTGTGCTTGTAACTTGGGTTTGTATTCTCTGGAGCTCAGGATGCTGAGTTTTCCTCCTGAATGAGCTAAATGATATGTTTGTTTGATGAAA
Organism: Pseudocheirus occidentalis; assembly: GCA_028646575.1. Classification (NCBI taxonomy): domain Eukaryota; kingdom Metazoa; phylum Chordata; class Mammalia; order Diprotodontia; family Pseudocheiridae; genus Pseudocheirus; species Pseudocheirus occidentalis. Next base: position 215 of record JAQQSW010013091.1, read on the forward strand.
GAAAGATTGTTAACCGATTTTGAGTTGCTTTCCTTTAGAAAAGCAGAGCTAAGAACCTGTGCTAGCAGCTGCCCTGGGTATGCTACGGTGCTTGCTGATACAAATGGGTATGCCAGTGAATGCTATATCAACCATGATTTCATCCAAGTTATTGATAAAAATGTTAAATAGCACAGGTTCAAACAGATAATCTCTTGCAAGATTGAAACGGAATCATTAACAACCACTCTTTGAGTCCCATCAGACAACCAATTCTAAATCAATATAATTGTATTATCATCTAATCTATATCTCTCCATCACCTGCTCAAGAACAAGATTCTATATTTTATCAAAACCTTTGCTTAAATCTAAGTAAACTCTGTTCAAGACTTTCTCCTCATCTGTTAGCTTAGAATTCTTGTCAAAAAATGAGTAATGGTACAAAGTGGGGTTCAAACCCAACTCTCCCCTAATTCATAGTTCCCCTTTCTCTCTCCATTTAACCCCCTTCCCAACAACTACAACTATCTCAACTTTGCCCCAGGCAATGTTATCATGGGGGCTGCACTGAGCAGCCCTTCAAAGCATAAAGAATTGAATTTATTTCTAGTTAAGAGCTTACCACACTGCCCGGCTGCCGTGGACATTCCATAAAGATTGACTAAATTGAATCCTTTGACATATTATCCCCCTTCTCTTGTTTCTCCTTATCCTCTGGTCTGTTTCCTGGGGCCTCCATAATCATTCCCATCTACTTCAAATTCTTCCCTTAATTTACATTTTATCATCTTTCAGGAAAATCTCCTCTTTGCTTTTTCATGTACTTAGATCACATTTCCTTCTTCTGACATTATTTCTCTGCCTAGTTCTCAGAATCAGCCTCCCCCTTTTTTCTTCCTTTGTATCTCATCATTTCTTTCTCTGTGTAAGAGTCTCTCTCTCTCTCTCTCTCTCTCTCTCTCTCTCTCTCTCTCTCTCTCTCTCTCTCTTTCTTCTTTATGAAAAGATTCTTCAGAAAAGTGACATTTCACTTTCAAAAAAAAAGAATAGATAGGCTTGGAGATTTTATTATTAAATCTTCAGAACTGTTAACCTAATTTCAGGACCAGGGTTTTCCCCTGAGAGATAAATAAACTCATTTTCCAACACAGAGGAAATCAGTCTTCAGGACTGAGTTTTGTATCCTAACCTAGGAAGTGACAGTAAAGAGCCCTCAGGAAAATTCAAAAACAAACCCAAAGCCTGAAGTTAATCTCAGTGCAAGATAAAGGAATGGCTCTGGCAGTCTCTGATATTCGCATAGCTGGAGGGGGAAAGCCCTCAAACTTCCTTGATGTTCAAAAGCAGAACCAGGGTCATCCCTGAAAGTCAAGGTTGCAGGACCAGCGTGGGGTGGGGTGGGGGGTAGAGAATGGGGGTGGGGGGTGGTTGACACTGTGCTAAGCACATGGGAGACAAATGCAAAGAGAAAGCCAGTCCTCACTCTCCTGGAGCTTGAATCTCACTCATATGGAGGAGGGGTGGGTGACCAGGTAAGAAGTGTCTAGAGAGAGTCATAGGGATGGTGAGTTGCTCAGTAAGTAATCAATATGCCCCTTCCATGAAGAACGGTAATATGGTAATAATGATTTGATTACTGAGCCCAGAGTAAGAGGTTGAAAGTATGAGTTAGTGGAGCTAAGGATCACCCTCAGCACAGAGAATCTGATGGCAAGATGGGCAGTCTGGATGTCTGGATGGAGTGGAGCCCAGTCTGGTCCTTGAGAGTGACAAGTAGTGGTCTGGACAGCTGAGGTCCAAGGTTGGAGTCCCAAGGCTGAGCAAACCCTCTCAGGGACTGGAGGCATCTTTTCTGGGGTCATGGTCTGAAATGATTATTCTGGGTAGGGAGGATTGGGGCAGAGATAGAACAGATAGCAAAGTAGCCAGCATGTGTGGCCCTTAGGAGGAAACAGCACACTGCTCAACAAAGCTGGAGAAAACCATGGAACTGCTTCCTGAGTCCACTACAAATGTGTGTTAGATGATCTCAGTCAGACCCACACTGCAGCAAGGCAGTCCTTTGATACATCGGCAGCTGGATATCTAGAGCTCAAATTCCACCTCAAACACTTACTAACTGTGTGAGTGACCACTTTTCTGCTTTCTGCCTCAGTTTCCTTATATGTCAAATGGGGATAACAAGAACATCATCTGCCACCTCAGGTTACTGTGAAGAACAAAAAATATGATAATTGCAAGTGTGTAGCACAGTGCCTGGCACATAGTAGGTGCTGTGTAAATGTTAGGTATTTCTTATTATACCTAATAGATTCAGTAGCCCACTCTCCCAAAGCATTTTCCAAGACTTTTTATCCTTTCCCAAACCTCCCAAGGCTCTCTTCTCCTCCCTCAACTCTATCAGCTGATGACCTTGTCTCAGATTTCATGGGAAAAAATCAAGACCATTTACTGTGAGCTTCCTTTTTCTTCCTTCTTCTTCATTTTGTAATGCACATATGCTTTTTGCTACTATCTCCTCTTTCACCTTTGTCTCACATAATTAAGTGGCCCTTCTCTTTGCCAAAGAAAATCTCTTTACATGCACAAAAGAGCTACCATGCAATTTCTCTACTGCCTTTTGTAGCTAAACTCCTTGCAAAGGTCATCTACAATCAGTGCCCCCATTTAATAAATTTCAACTCTCTTCTCAAGTCTCTGTAGTCTTGCTTCTGATGAATTCAACTGAAACATTTTCTTTGAAGTTAGCAATCTCTAAAAGGCCAAATCTCAATAGCCTTTTCACAGCCATTATTCTCCTGGACCTCCCTGCAGCCTTTGACACCATTGACCACCCTCTTCTCCTTGACACTCTCTTCTCTCTAGATTTTTGAGATGCTTCTCTCTCCTGGTTCTCTTCCTGCCTATCTTCACCACTCCTTCTATTTCCTTTGGTAGATCATCTCTCAGAAGTTCCCAAACCTATAATAACTCAGTGTCCCCTTGGAAATCTACTTTCTTTAGCTCTTTAACCATTTTAAAAAGAAATTGCATTATTTTTTAAAAAAAGAATATTTTTAAATGATGAATCTTAAATTTAATAATTTACTGTAAATTTGTAGGGTTTTTCTTGCATTGGAATTTTGATGATACAATATTGCATCATGTGACTGTATTCCTGCCAATGCAAACTGTACTCCCTGACAATGCACTACATGCTGGCCTACTAACACTTGCTTATTAAGACCTGTCAGCAGACTTGACTTCTGTTGGGTTATAACATGCAATTTGTATGTTTATTTGGAAAATAATATAATCTGTACAACTTTAACTTTGTTATATTATAGATCAACCTTACTAATGCTGTGACCCTTTAATACAGTTCCTCATGTTGTGGTGACCCCCAACCATAAAATTATTTTTGTTGCTACTTCGTAGCTGTAATTTTGCTACTGTTATGAATTGTAATATAAATATCTGATATGAAGGATGTATTTTTATTGTTACAAATTGAACATAACCCATGGGTTGAGAATGCCTGTTATAGATGAAATGTGTTTGAGCAGTTTTTCAAAATTTTCTTCTCTTCTTTTTTATGCTTTCCCCACCCTCTTATTTTTATTCAATGCCCCCAAATTGCATTTAAGGCTATTACTGCCCTCCTGCATTGTTCCAGCACCCCCTCCCCCAAGGGTGGTGTCACACACTTTGGGAACCTATGCTAGATAACGTCCACTACCTGGGGTAACTCCCAAGGCCCTGTCCTGGAAATTACTCTCTTCTTCCTAAATACTATATCTCTTGGTGATTTCATCAGCTGTCATGGATTCAATTATCATCTCTATGCCCACAATTCTCAGATTTATTTATCCAGCCCTTACCTCTTTCTCTTCTAACCAGTAGACTCACATCTCCTATTGCTTTTCAAATAACTTTTGTCTTGTAGACATAGATGTTGTCTTGTAGACATAGATTTCACACTGAATAGGTCCAAATTAATTGGTGAATTTCAAGAGGTAAATTCATGATCTCCCTCCCCATCTAACCCATTCCCCCTTCCTAACTTCCCTTTTAATGTCAAGGGCACCCAGCATCCTCCTAGTCACACAAGCTCAAAACCTAAGTGTCATCCTCATCCCCCTCTCCCCCATCTTTCTCCCTTAAGTCCTGCTGTTTCAACCTTTGAAACATGTTTTTAGATACACTCCCTTCTCTCCTCTGATAGTACCACTACCCTGTATGGGCTCTCATCACCTCATACCTGGATTATTGTGGTAGCCTACCAGGTGGTCTCTCTGCCACAAGTCTCCCCGATTCCCTATCCTCCATTCAGCTGACAGTGAACTTCAGAAACCACAGGTCTAACTATGTCACTTCTTTATTCAGTAAACTCCAGTAGCTCCCTACCACCTCCAGGATTAAATAGAAAGTCCTGGGGCATTCAAGGCCCTGCCTCTGCCAGCCTCCACCTCCCTTTCCAGTCTCCTTCCACCTCAAGCCCACCATTATGGTTCCACTGATCCCTTTGTGTTTCACTCACAAGTCAACCCACGTCCCAAGTCCAGGCATTTTCAGAGGCTGCCATGCTCTTCCTCCTCATCTTTGCTCCTGGCTTCCTTCAAGTCCCAGATAAAATGCTGCCTCCTGGGACATGCCTTTCCTGAACCTTTTTATGTTAGTGCTTTTCCTTTGTTGATTATCTCTATTTACCTGTGAGCTCTTGTATTCAAAACACTTAGCACAGACCTTGAATATAACAGGCACTTAATACATACTTTCTGACTAATACGGAATTGTGGGTGAAGTGCAGGACTTGAAGTCAGTAAGATCTGTGCTCAAATCCTGCCTCTGGTACTTTCTAGCTCTGGTACTTTCACAGGCAAATCTCAACCTCTCTGAGTCTCAGTTTCCTCATCTATAAAAGCAGAAAGCTGGATTAAGTGTTTGCAGTCTTCTGACCTGAGATAGGAAGGGACTGGATATAACAGGAGAAACCAAAATTGAGAACATCAGTAGAGGGTTGCTGTCCTTACAAAGGAGGAGGGAACACTGACTCTCAGACAGGAAGAAGATATGGAAAGTTGAAACCAAAAACAGAGATGAATGAAAGTAGAGCTAAGTTAGTGATGGCTCTCATTCTGACTGTAGCTTCTGAGGGATGGGAAGGAATGGATGGGTTCTTGGATAAATGGAATAGCCTTCATTAAACATTTACTTTATGCAAAGCACTGTGGATTGGTGGTTTGAGGAAAGAAAACTTCAGATGGCTGTTGTGGGGAATGAATTGGGACTTTCTCATTTTATCCCCAGAGACCAAAATTAGGACCAAACAGCAGAAGTTTCAAGGAAGCCGGTTTGGACTTAATGTCAGGAGAAGCTTCCCACCAATCTGAGTTGTCCCAGAGCAGAATGGGCCACCTCAGCAGGGTGATGACTTTTCCCTTATGGAAGTCTTTCTTCAAACAAAGCCTTGATGAACCTTAATGGATATGTTCTAGTGAGGATTCCTTTTACATTATAGGTTGGACTAACTGGCCATGAAAGCCTCTTCAAATTCTGAGATTCCACAAGTCCAAAATAGGGAAAGAAAACACTTGCAGTGTGGTTACAAGGACCCAGTGGAGTTGCATGAAGAACTAGGGCCAGGACTGAATGGTTTGGCATTGCCCTAAAGCATCATCTTCACTCACCCAGGAGAAAGAGCAGAAAATGAGGACTATGGGACATTCTATAGCTGGGAATGGTTTTGTGAGACAAGAGTCTTGGTGGTGGTTAAGGTAACTGGGAACTAGCTAACCATGGAGCCCAGTTCCATGATAACAAGGACTGTTAGATTTCTTTCTGCATCTCCAGCACTTAACTATGTAGGTAGTGCATAATAAACACTTATAAATGCTTGGGACAAAGAAGACAAAATGTTGTACTTAGAGTCAGGAAAGGTCTCAGATGCCTCTGTCTGCCTCAGTTTCCTCAATTGTAACATGGGACTAATAATAGTACCTATCTCCCAGTATTGATATGTAGATAAAATGGGATAATATTTGAAAGATGCTTTGCCTGTCTGAAAGCAGTATATAAAAGCTATCTGTCATTGGGCATCTAAATGGCACAGTAGATAGAGCACTGGGCCCAAAGTCAGGAGGACCTGAATTGAAATCTGACCTTGGACGTGTACTAGCTGTATGACCCTGGGCAAGTCATGTAACCTTGTTTGCCTCAGTTTCCTCATCTGTAAAATGAGCTGGAGAAGGACATGGTGAACCACTCTATCTTTGCCAAGAAAACCCCAAATGGATATGCAAAGCATTAGTCATGACTAAAAAATGACTGAACTGAATTATCATTATGATTTCTATCATTTTAGCTCTCTTGCCTACTGGTTATTTTAAGCCTGAGGGATGAGTGAGGTATATTGTTGGGGGGGGGGGGGTGTGTGTGACATTTTGTCTTTACTTGAATCCTGGACCATCAGCCATTAAAAAGAAATTCTAGACTAGAGAATTCTTTTCTAGGGAAGTCAGGTCTAAACAAACTGTTCTCCCCTTGGTATTTTATTGCTGCCTACTAAAATTCTGAATCTATGGATAGCCTCTCAATGGTGCATCAGATAATGCAAAGGATGTTTTTATAGCCCCTGCTATCAAAACTGATGGTTCAGTGCTGTAAATCAAAACTCCTTGATTTATACGAATCATCAATTTCTCTTTGTGTGGTCATGGAGTCTCTCAGTGTGATCAGAAAAATGTACAGCACTATATAGACAGCAGCAGCAACGGCTGAGAATTCTTCCCTTTCCCTCATTGTGTTTACTAATCAGGATTTGTTTGCAATGGTTAGAGTCACTCTAGCAACGTGGAAGGAAAGGATAGAATCCTGGCAGGAAAGAGATGAACCAATGTTAGTTCAATAGGTGTCTCCTCTGACCAATGATCAATTACATTCTCATCTAGACCAGGAACCTGTGGTTTCAGCTTGTAGTCTGTGGACACTGTAGGGCATCAGGAGTAGGGAGAAGGATACTATGAAATGGAGAAATCAAAGGGATCATAGAGGTCACCTAGTGTAATCACTTTATTTAGAGGTTAGATTTATCAGTCTCAGTGAGGGGGAAATCGAAGTTCCCCACTAGTATAGTTTTGCTATCTATTTCTTCCTCTAGCATCCTTAATTTCTCCTTTAGGAATGTAGATGCTGTACCACCTGGTGCATAAATGTTTAGTAAAGATATTGTCTCATTTTCAATGGTGCCTTTTAGCAGGATATAGTTTCCTCCCTTATCTCTTTTAATTAGATCAATTTTTGCTTTTGCTTTGTCTGAGATAAGGATTGTACCCCTGCTTTTTTTTAACTTTAGCTGAGGCATGATATATTTTACTCCAGCCTTTTACCTTTACCCTGTGTGTATTCCCCTGTTTCAGATGTGTTTCTTATAAACAGCATATTGCAGTATAATGGTTTTTAATCCATTCTGCTATCTGCCTGTTTTATGGAACAGTTCATCCCATTCACATTCAGCTATGATTACTACCTGTGTCTTTCGTTCCATCCTATTCTCTCCCCTGTTTATGCTTCTATTTTTCCCTTCTCCCTTCCTCTTTTTAGGAGTTTTCCTTTTGACCACTGCCTCCCTTGGTATTCCCTTCTTATCAGTCCTCCTCCCTTTTCTTACTCTTCTCCCTTGCTACTTCTTCCCTACCTTCTAACCCCCACCCTCTTTTTTGACCCTTTCCCCCTCCTGCTGCCTGTAGGATATGATTGATTTTTATACCCAGTGTTGTATATTATTTCTTCCTCGAACCAAGATTGATGAGAATAGATCTCATGCAATGCTCCTTTCCCTCCCCTCTTTCCCTCTTTTATGATAAGTTTTATGTCTCTTCTTGATAGGATCCTTGCACTAGAACCAGTGAGGGAAAAGCTCATATGATGGTCATCTCTCTCTCTCTTCTTTCTCTCTATTATAATGTCTTTTTATGCCTCTTTGTGTAGCATCATTTACCCTTTTCACCTTCATTCTTTCCTCTTCTTCCATTGCAGTCCCTTAATAATGTTATTATAATCATTTTTTGTAATTTATACCCACACCCATTATCTATATCCCTTTTAGATGTCACTGTAGGTATAGAATTCATGATTTTAACAGCTATCAGCTTCCCATATAGGGATGTAAACAGTTTGCTCTTGTTAAATAACAAGTTGTGTGTGTGTGTGTGTGTGTGTGTATTTTCCCTAATTTGCTTTTCTATGTCTCTCTTGGGTCTTGTAATTGCAGTTTGAATTTTCCGTTGAACTCTGGCTTTTTCATCAGAAAAATCTGGAATTCTGTTATGTCACTGAATGTCCATCTCCTTGCCTGGTAGATTATGCACAGTTTTGCTGGATAGGCGATCCTTGGTTGTAACCTGAGCTCTTTTGTCTTGAGAAAAATCATCTTCCAGTTCCTCTGATCTTTAAATGTTGAGGCTGCCAGATGCTGTGCAATCCTCACTGTGGTTCCGCAATATCTGAATTGTTTCTTTCTGGACGCTTGTAGTATTTTCTCCTTTACCTGATAGTTCTGGAGTTCAGCCACAATGTTTTGCAGACTTTTCAATTTGGGATCTCTTTCAGGAGGTGTCTTGTGGATTCTCCCGATTTCTATTTTATCCTCTGGTTCTAGGGTCTCAGTTTTCCTTAATGTTTTCCTTGATGAGCTCTTGGAAGATATTGTCCAGACTCATTTTTTCATCATGATTTTCTGGTAGAACAATAATTCTCAGATTATCTCTCCTGGATCTGTTTACCAAGTCAGTTATTTTTCCATCAAGATATTTTACTTCTTTTTCTAATTTTTCAGTCTTCATGTTTTGTTTGACTGATTCTTGATTCCTCATAAAGTCATTAGCTTCAATTTGGTTGATTCTATTTTTTAGTGAATTATTCTTCTCAGCTAGTTTTTGAAGCTCCTTTTCCATATGCTCAGATTTCATTTTTTAATTCACATATTTTACTTTTTAAGGAGCTGTTCTCTTTATTGAAATGTTTTTCTAATTTTGCAATTTTGTTTTTAAAAGAGGTGTTGATTTTATCTTCTACCTTTCTAACTCAGATTTTGAAGTTCTTTTTGAGCTCATCTAGGAATGCTTTCTGTGCCTGAACCAGGTCATAATCCCTGTTGAGGCTTTAGCTGTGGGTATAGAGTCAATACTCTCTCCTTTTGAATTTGGTTCCTCCCTCTCACAGTAAAAGGATTCCAGAGTCTTTGTCTTTGTAACCTTCTTTTTTCCCATTTTGAGGCAGGACATTAGAAATGCCCTTCCTCTAGAGTTCCTAAGCCTTTACTGCTCAAAATTTTTCTCTGGGGCAATAATTACAGTGTTTTCAAGGTTGGGGAAGGGGGGTGGTTGATTGGAGCAGTCAGGGTTCATTCTGCCATCTTTGTCCCTGCATGTTCAGATAGGGTCTTTTTAAATTTCCAGGCTATGGATGGGTAATCCCAGGAGTAGCTGCTGCCCCTGCTGTGGGCCCTGCATTTGTCTCTCACCCAGCTCCATCAATCCCCACCCTTTGGTGATAGGCCTGGGAATTGCCCTTTTGGTTGGTGGATCAGCAGCCCTCATCTGAGGGCCTCTCAGCATACACTGCATCTTTTGGGTGGCTGCTTGTCCTCCGTGGTGCCCACAGTAGTCTTCCTGTAATCACCTTATTTTATAAATAAAGATGTCCAGAAAGGGAAAGTCAGTATCCCAGGGTAACACAGTAAGTACAAGAGCCAAAATTTGAACCCAGAGCATTGAATGCCACTTTAGCATTTCAAGATTTGCAAAACACTTTATAAATATCTAATTTTATCCCCACAACAATCCCAGGAGCTAGGTACAATTGTTGTTCTCATTTTAGACTTAAAGTAACTGAGGCTGAGAGATATTAAGTGACTTACCAAGAGTCACACAAATAGCTGGTGTCTGAGGCCAAATTTGAACTCAGGACTTCCTGATTCCAGATCTGATGCACTCTCACTGTGCCACCTGGATGCCTTTTAGAGCTTACTATTATTGAAACTAATGAAGATGCTTCTGTCATTAAAGAAATCTAAATTAATGTACAATTTTATTGAATCCCCAATGGGGATTTGTTTTTGGTCATCACCTATTTTTCTTAGTATAATTAGTGCAACTGTAAAGTCCTCGGCTGGTTAGAAAGGGATCCTTATTTTCAAAATGCAACTTGGCAACCACTTATCTGGATCAGCTCCTGAAGGGTAAAGGAGCCCTTTGTCAGCACTGTCAGTGCTGTGATAATGGCATCATAGAGTCCCTGGAGCTCGAAGCTGGAGGTGATGTCCAAGGACAACATCTACTCCAACCTAGACCTGAACAGTCTCTAAAACATCGCCAACAAGTGGTCCACCAAACTTGGCTTGAAAACCTTCAGGGAGAGGGACCCCTCCTTATCCTGAGGCAACATTTTCTATTTTTAGATAGCACTAGTAATTAGGAAGTTTTCCTTGATATCAAGCCCAAATATATCTCTTTACACCATCTATCCATCGTTGCTGGTTCTGCCCTCAGACACCAAGCAGAAGGCTAACTCCTGATCCATACGATAGCTCTTAAAATCCCTGAAGGCAGCTCTTATGTCCCCCTTTCCTTTACCCCCAAGGCTTCTAGTTGCCAAGTTAATATCCCCAGGTGTTTGTTACAATTCCATGGATCAGATGAAATAATATTTAGAAAATATACTTGGGCGGTGTCTGGCACTTAGTAGGCACTTTAGAAATGCTTATTCCCTTCCTCCCCTTTCATAGAACCTCATGTGGTGTGGACCTTCCTGGTTCCTTTCTTCCTGATGCTCTCTGGCTTTGTGGTGTTCTTTACTGTAGAACCCAGAATTGATTCTTGCCATATATAACATTGGACCATCATCTCTCCATTTCTGGAAGCTCAGATTTTCCTAATATAAGCCAAGCTCACAACTTGTCATATGCGCCAGCTGCCATATTACACTGTTGGCTCCTGCGGAGCTTGCTGTCCATGAAAACCTCAATGTCTCTTCCAAATGAACTCTTGCCAAATCACTCTTCTCCCTGCATACTTGTGATTGTGAGTTTTGGAACCCAAGAGTAAGACATTCTATTTATTCTGATTAGATTTCATCTTGTTAGATGGGCTCCATTCTAAATCCATTTAGCTCTTGTTTTGTTTTACTTTTTAATGTTGTAATTGCTTTATTACAAACTTGAGAAACTCCAGATTGAATGAGCACTTGTTTTCATTTATATGGAAGAAGAGAAGGATGGACTTCTCTATGAAATTGTGGATCTCTATTGGGTCACATATGTCCAGACCTTTCTGCTTCTGTTGTCCGCTAAGACAGCTGCCACTTCTCCCTTACTTCATGCCAATTAAAAGGCAAGTGAAAAATGAATGAGTGATTCAAAGAAACTCATGTTGATTGATTGAAACAATCTGTTGGCAAGTTTAATGTGGTAGCCCCATGCTTGTCATCTCTGCTACTAGGTGGGGGATAGCAGATCCCTTGAGTTTCAGAGTTCTTGGCTGGAGCTGGGCTATAGCCAATGGGTAGGTACATTAAGATGAGAACCAATAGGGTGAATCTCCAAGAATAGGAGGTTTACTAAAAAGGAAAAGGTGAACTGTTAACCCATAAATGCGACAGGTGGGAGCTTCCATGATGATGAGCTATGGCATTGGAGCTGCCACTGCACTTCCAGCCTGGGCACAACGGGGAGACCTAGTTTTAAAAAATAGCAATATCATATTACATACAAACCAGGGGAATCTCCTCCACTACCTCTCAGACCATTCTTCCATTAGTCAAGAAACCCTTATGTATGGGAAACAAAATGTTCTAAGAAAGATTTGACATCTGGAAAGGATGTCAGAAGTAATCCCATCTGGCCTCTTCCCTTTAACCTAGGATTCTAAGTTTCCCAAGGCCATGAGCACAATAAATGGCAGAGACTGGGTTTGAATCCAAAGCTTCTGACTCCAAATCTATGGAGCAACAATGTCAGAATTGTGCTTTAGGAATATCCATTTTTTCCCTCCCTCATCAAGGCATGGAAAGGCACCAAGCCTGCCTTTGTACCTTTTAGACCAACTCAGGAGGAGCTTTCTAAAAATTGGGTACTTGTATTTAAGGAAACTGAAAATAACCAGCCCTGTCCCCTCCCTGATAATTAGGCCATACTGTTAAGAGAGGGTCACAGAAGAAC
>JAQQSW010013092.1:0-12391 GCA_028646575.1 Pseudocheirus occidentalis
ACCAGAAAAAAAGAGAGCAGAGCAGGGGAGGGGCTTTACAGTGGGATTGCTGTTTTAGGGTTGGGACAGGGGCAAGATGGGGAGAAAATGTGTAATTCAAAAATGTAATGAAATTGAATGATGTAAACAAGAAAACAAATAAAAAAATTTTTTAAAAATAAATAAATAAAGGAAAAAAATAATAACACCTACTTCCCAGGGCTGTTGTGAGGATTAAATGAAATATAGTAGGATTGTATAAATGATAGTTATTTTTTTTCTTGGAGGGGACAAGGCCAGGCAATTGGAGTTAAGTGACTTGTCCAAAGTCATATGGCTAGTAAAGTGTTAAGTATCTGAGGCTGGATTTGAACTCCTGACTCTAGGGCCAGTGCTCTATTTACTGTACCACCTAGCCACCCCAGCTAGTTATTGCTAGATTATAGTAGTATGTAGTATTATTGCTAGATAATCCTTTTTTTTTTTGCTAATTTTGGAAGTGTAAGTGAAAGCTCAGGGCTGTTTTGATTGCATTTTTCTTATCACCAGTGACTTGGAACATTCTTTCATATGGTTATTAATAGTTTGAAATTTTTTCTTTGACGACTATTTGTTCTTATCCTTTGACCACTTGTCTATTGGGGAATAGCTCTTGGTGCAATATATTTGGTGTCTAATTAGTCCCTCTGTCTAAAGTCTCTCCACTTCAAAATAACTTCCACAAAACCATTAAAGTAATTTTTTCAGAAAATGTAGATTTGACCATGTAACCCCTACTCAATAAACCAATGGCTCCTGAATCAAATAGAAAGCCCTTGTTTGGCATTTAAATCTCTTCCCAACCTGGCCCCTTCCTCTCTTTCTAATCTTCTATTTTCTTCCTCTTCACAGATTTTCTGATCCAGCCACACTTATTTACTTGCTCTTCCTCACACTCATCATCACATCTCTGAGTCTTTGCTCTTTCTCTCCCCAATACCTGGACTGTTCTGATTCCCTAACTCTGACTTTTTCCTTGGATTTCTTCAAGACTCAGTTCAAATTCCACCTTATACAAGAGGCTTTCTCTGCTTCTCTCCATTTCTTGTGACAATCCATCTGTTAATGAATATTTCTTAAGCACTTATTATGGGCCAGGCACTGTGTTAAAGACTAAAGATGAAAAAGAGGCAAAAGATTGCCCTCAAGGAGTCTACAATCTAATGGGAAGGATAGCATGTAAATGCAAATGTATATATGTGTACTCACATGTGTCAGATTGAATGTTGTTGTTTGTCTTTCATGTTCAAAAAAGACCAAAATGGCATCATGATGCTGGGGTCAATGTATTGTGTGTTCATACCAGTATAAACCCAGATGGCTCTACCACAGGTTGGGCACAGATAGTTTATATGACCATAGGGGAGGGAGATGTCTCTAAATTTGCACATCTCATGTTACTTTTGAACTACTGCAATTCTGCTCTGCTTATAAAGCACAGCACCTTCTTTGATGTGGGTGTGCCATGATGAGTGGTCCTGTACTAGTGTCTCCCATGTCTCATCATCAACACCAAAGTTCTTTATGAGAGTGTCCTTGTATCACTTATTCTGTCGACTGTGTGAGCATCTGCCTTGTGCGAGTTCTTCATAAAATAGTCTTTTAGGCGAACAAATGTTTGGCATTCAAACAACCTGGCCAGCCCATGGGTGTTGCACTCTTTTCGGTAGAGTCTGAATGTTTGGCAGTTTAATTTGAGAAAGGATCTTAGAATCTGGAACCTTATCTTGCCAGGTAATCCTCAGAATTAGTCTCAGAACAAGTCAAACTCATTGGTTCAATTTTCTCCATGATGCTGGTAGATTGTCCATGTTTTACAGTCATAAAACAATGAGGTCAGCACAATGGCTCTGAAGAATCTTCAGTTTTGTAGGCAGTCTGATACTTCTTTCCTACACTTTCTTTCAGAGCCTCCCAAACACTGAGCAAGCTCTGGCAATGAATACGTCAACTTTCTCATCTATGTGTACGTCCTTGGAAAGTATGCTGCTGAGGTAAGTGAATTTATCTATTTATAGCATTAATTATTTCTCCATTTGCTGCAACCAGTGATTCCACATATGAATGGTGTGGTACTAGTTGGTGGAGAACCTCTGTTTTCTTGGTGTTAATTGTTAGGCCAAAATTAGCACAGGAGGCGTACTTTGTTGCATTTCAGCCTTAGAGGCTTCATTGAGTGTATAATCATCTGTGAATGAAAAGTCATGGGACAGGCACTGTGCTAAGCACTTGGGATATAAAAAGGAGACAAAAGGCATCCCCTGACCTCAAGGAGCTTACAGTCTAATGGGAGAGACAACATACAATCAAATATATACAAACAAGCTATATACAGGATAAATCAGAAATAATTAAGAGAGAAAACACTAGAATTAAAAGGGACTGGAAAAGCCTTTCTGTAGAAAATGGGAGGCCTTGCCTCTGAGATTGCTTTCCATTAGCAGTGTGTGTATATACATATACATGTGTATGCATACATGCATGTGTAGGCATATGCATGTGTGCATATGTGTGTACTGACACATATATACATATCTATCTGCCTAAATAAATGTATCTATATGCACACATATAATATGTTTGTAATAACTATAATTTATATTAAGTATGTGTGCACATATGATACTTTTATAAATTATATATATTGTTGAGATAGATAAATATTGTTTAGATAGATGCATATATACATAAATACTATATGTATATATATATGCACCTGTTTATGTATATGTACTATATATAGTAATTTGCTTTTTGCCACTTCTATTAGAACATGAGCTCCTTCAGAACAGGGACTGTGAATTTGCTCTTCTGTGTATTCATAGGGCTTAGCATGGTGCTTGACACTTGGAAAAAACTCAATTGCTTCTTGACTGACTGTTGACTAGAGCTAGAGAAGACCTTGGAGGTTGTCAGGTCTTAGCCTCTCAGTTTACAGATGAGGAGACTAAGGCACGAAGGGGGTAGTGACTTGTTGAGGTTCAAACAGGTAGTAAAAGTCTGAGGCATGATTTGAATTAGTATCTTCCTTATTCCAAACCCAGTGCCCTTTTTATTAAGTAGAGGGGAGGTCCCTGGTTTTTCAAAGGCTATATCAGTAGAGTGTATCTGTCAAGACCCGCCAACTTGGCAAGGCTTCTGACATTGGCCCCATGATGACCTGTGCACCTTCATAGGATTATTGAAACTAATGGGACCTTGAACTACTTTAAGAAGGGATTATTGTTTGGAATGAGGAAGATGTCCTGTATCCTGACCACCTACAGACCTTTGTGTTCAGTTCTTAGTACCACATTTTAGGAAGACCAATGACTGATAAGCTTGAAAACATCCAAGGGTAAGCTACTAGGAAGGTGAAGGGAGTCAGACTTTGCTAAATGGGACGGACTGTAAGGCTTCGAAATCTCCTTGTACCTATGAATTTCTGTGATTTTTCGAAAGGCGATTTAAATGCAACAAAGAACAAAGAGCCACTCTTTGGAGGAATGTTCAAATACAAGTGAGGGACTATGTAATCGTTCCTTTCTTATCAAATCTAACAGTGAGTTGCACATGTTGCTGAAGGCCCAGTGATGGTGCTGACCCAGATTCTATGTCCTATTTTCAATTTTATTGAAAGTCCCTCCGATTACAGCCTTGTTCCTGCTAGTAGCTGATTTTTGCATCATTTCCCTGGATGATGAGCTCAGCTTTTGATGGATATATTAGGATTTCCTTTGTCCATAAACATAACTAGAGTGAAAAAATCCAACTGTATATAACTGTATATAATCTTGGTTCTGTTGCTTCCTGTATGACCTTGGGCAAGCAATTCATACCCTTTGAGCCTGAGTTTACTTATTATAAATAAATATATATTATATGTATATATACATAATAAATACATATAATATAAATATATAGTATATGTATTATGTAACATATATACATATAAGTATATATATACAAATATATATACTTATATGTAAAAGTGTATTGACAAGATCTCTAATTTCCCTTCCAGAGCTATATTTATTATACAATCTTACATGATATTTGAAGGACTTTAGACTTGAAAAAGGGAACTGTTCATCAGCAATGAAGAACAGTAGCAGGGCTATCTCTTCCAGGTCAGGGGTAAGGCACTGATTAGGTGGTATAGGGGAGAAGTAGGCATCGTTAACCATAGCCTAAGGAAAGGCTTAACAGTGATAAAGTGCAGCTATTATATAGAACATAAATATTAAACACAGCGATGGGAACTTCATTGAAAACCAGGTTAAAGTGTAATTAAGAAATATTTAACTTAATAAATAGAAATACAATAGGTTATAGAAAATGCTAATAATTGACTTTCTAAGTCAATATACCGCCTTCAGGGCACTTTAAATAGGGTTCAGTGGCCCCATTTCTATAGAGCTTGACACCATGACCCTAGAACAAACTCAACATTCTGTAGCCCTTAGGGTTAAAGCTGGAGAGAGGAAGAAAGAGAGGGTTTGAAGTGGATTGCTAAGTCAGTGAGCTATTGTTATACTATAGTTGGAGATTTCCAGGTCACTTTCCCTAAACATCTGTGTTTTGTATTTTACTACAACCTCTCTTGTCTGAGGAATGCCAATTAATAGTCCTAGATATAGGCTTAGAAAATGTCTTGCCCGTCAGGCTGTTGGGAAATCAATGGGGAAGGAGAGGGAAAGCACTGAATTTGGAGTTAGAAGTTGGAGTTAGAACCGGGTTCAAATTCTGACTCTTGTTTATTCCCTATGTGATCTTGGGTGAGCCACTCTTTTTCTGGGCTTCAGTTACTTCATCTGTAAGATAATAGTAATAGCATTTTATATGTCCCTTTAAGGCTTGCAAAGTCCTTTATAACTGTCTCATTTTATCCTCACAACAATCCTAGGAAGTAACTTCTCATTTTACAGTTCAGGAAATCGCACCAGACAGAGGCTGAGTTAGGTCACTTGGATAAGTGTCTAAGGTCAAATTTGAACTCAAGACTTCCTTACTCAAGGTCTAGGGCTCTATCCACTATGCCATCTCTAGGGGTAAAACCACATGATTTTCAATGTCCCTTTCAGTTCAGTGCCTTATGGTCCTGGGTATGAATAATGTGAGGATTCCAGAAAGGATGCATGAAAGGGGAATGCGCCAATGATGTGATAAATTTCAGAAGACTCCTGGATCCTCTGATTGTCTGGTGCTTTCTGGTCATACCCTGGCCCTCCCTTGCCCTAAAGGGAGCTCTTCTCATTGGCTGCACCCTCTGTTACTAGTAACCTGGATTTCACCTAAGGCTCCCATGCTCAGAATTTTCCCAGGAGCACTTTCTCCTTAGCTCTACACCTCCTTTGTTACCACCTGCCTTGCTGCGGCAGAAGTTTTCAATGTTAAACTTTCCTTGTTCTATCTATTTGCCGTGACGCCCTTGGGAACCTCTTCTCACCTTGATTCCGGACTCTAGCTCCTATTAACTCTAATGGGAGCTCGGCACATCACCCTCAATGTATTGAGATGAGATTATTTCCCGTCCAATTGTTTTAATGTTGTGGGTATTGGGTGAGTCTACACACATTTAACCTCAGGTTTCATTAAGAGACTCAGAGCATACAAAGTGCAGAAAGATGATCAGCCTGGGAGGTGCCAAGACAAGATGTATGGGGGTGGACTTTGCAAGAGTTTGGTGCAGGGAACAATAGAAAAAATAATTATATCTGTTTAAGAAGGGAGGCATTTTTTTTTCTGTTTTAACTTTGAAGACTAGATGGATATTGCCAGGGAGTGTACAATCGTCTATCAGGACACACTGGTGGGAGGAAGAAAAACAACCCTCCTTGTTCATTGTACAAATGCATGGTGAGGTTGCCCTTATTTTCTTCATCTGTTTAGAAGTCTCCTAAGGCCTCACTTGCACAGAAAGCATTATTGTTACAAAGGATTTTCTCATTTGGCATCTCATTTAATCCTCATAGTAACCTTGTGAGGCAAGCAGGGCAGGGATTATCCCCATTTTACAGCTGAGGTAACTGAGGCAGACAGCACTTTAATGACTTGTCTGTGGTCACAAAGGGAGTAAACAGAGGAATGGGGCTTTGAAACAGGTCCTTTGCTTCCAAGTCCAGTGCTTTTTCCACCTTTTCTTCTCTTTCTCTCATTTTAATATTTTTCTAATCACCTATGCAGTTACATGGTTTGGTGGATAGAGCACTGAACCTGGAGCCAGGAAGATCTGAGTTTAAATTCAGCCTCAGACACTTACTATCTGTGTGACCCTGGGCAAGTCCCTTAAATGCTATTTGCCTCAGTTTCTTCAGCTTTAAAATGAGAATAAGAAAAGTTCCTACCTCCCAGAATGGTTGTGAGGCTCAAATGGCTAGAATGACACAATATTGGTAAAGTGTTTAGTGCCTGGAACATGGTAGGTGCTTAATAAGTGCTTCCTTTCCTTAACCACTAGGTCATTTCATATGTATATGTGTATATGTATGTATGTATACATACATGTATGTGTATATGTAGATATAGATATACTTACATATATCTATCTATTGTTGTAGTTTACTTATTTTTAAGTCATATCCAACTCTTTGTAATCCCATTTGGGGTTTTCTTAGCAAAGACACTGGAGTGGTTTTGCCATTTCCTTCTCCAGCTCTTTCTACAGAAGAGGAAACTGAGTTAAACAGGGTTAAGTGACTTGCCAAAGGTGACATATCTAGTAAATGTCTGAGGGTGGATTAGAACTCAGAAAGACGAATCTTCCTGACTCTAGGCCTGACACTCTCCCCTGCACGTGCCTTTGTGTTTATGCATGTATATGTATGTATACACACTCCATATAGACACATACATAGATGTCTATGTTTATATGGGTATATATGTCTCCCCTATGCTTATAAAACAGTTTTATAAAGAACTCACACAGGACATTCATTTACATGGTAGTTAGAAGAAGCAATACAAGTACCCTCTCTAGGTCTCTCTTAAAATCTCTGGAATTGATTGAGTGCCATGGGAAACACTGGCACAGGACCGCTCAGCATGCCATGCCCACATCAAAGAAGGTGCTGTGCTCTATGAGCAAAGCAGAATTGAAACAGCTCAAAGGAAAGACAGGATGCACAAATTTAGAGAATCCACCACATATATTCATCCAAACTATTTCTACCTGACCTGTTGCAGAGCATCCCAAGCTAATATTGTTCTGATCAGCCCCAGTCGGACACATTGAAACCTGACTCTAGCATAGTGATATTATTTTGGTTCCCTTCGAGAATGAAGGACAGCCAACCAACCAACCCAAAACAGAGGAAAACTTCCTTCATTTGACTACACCATCTCCAGTCATCCTGAGAATATCAGGTCACTGCATCCAGACGGCTCTGGAGGAAAAATTGAGGCTGTTGACCTTGCATGGTCAACTGCAAGTCATGTCATCATTTCCCTGATGCTATGGACCTCTTCCAAAACCAAGGACAAACACAACAGCCTGTCAAACTATCATTCTCTATTTCTTCTATCTTCCACTGCCAAATTCCCCCCAAATATTGCAAATACTCATTGGCTCTATATTTTCATCTCTGACATATTTCAGTTTATCCCAATCTAATTTCTGATTCTACCATTTGACTGAAGTTGGTGCTCGCAGAGTTACTAACAATACCATTACTCCTAAATCTCATGGATACTTTCTCAGTCCTGTAGCTTTGGATTTCCCTTGGTCTCAGTTTCCTCAACTATAAATAAAAATGTTGAAACAAATACTCCCTAAAGTCAATGCTTTCAGGAAATGTGAGGTGGAAGAAAACTGCATTGCTGATTTTTTATCACTCTCTTCCCCACTACCCTTGTGGACTCTGTCTCCTTTTTTGGGTTCTGTGACTTTGCTTATTTGTGGTTCTCTTCCTGTTCCCTTTGATTCCTTTTCAATGACTTTTGCCACAGCAGCATCTTCTTTCTACTCAATAAGTGTGAGCCTGCCCTTTCATTGGCCCTCTTCTCTTTTTACATATTTTTCCTTTGGTGATACCATGAACTCTGTGGATTTAATTATTTTGCTCTTTGGGCTAAATGATTTTGTAAGAAAACACCTATGATTGAACAAGGGTCAACGCTCCCTATAAACAAACAAACAAACAGACAAACAAACAAATAAATAAATAAACAAATAAATGAATGAATAAATAAAAAATGAATAAATAAATGAAAGAATAAATGAATAAATAAATGAATGAATGAATGAATAAACAAACAAATAAATGAATGAATGAATGAATGAATGAATAAGTAAATATATATGTATATATATATGAAAGTGAACAGAGTCAGAAAATGAACAGAGTCTGGACCCATGAATGTGATTTTAATTTTGATTTTGATTCCTGGGGAAATTCTAGGATGGGTCAATACAGATGTCATTGAAGAATATCTAAAAATATGATTAAAAAGAACCAAGATGGCTTCATCAATAACAAGCCATGCCAGACTAATTCCATTCCAGGCTTCACCAGACTGACAAATGGGTCCAAGACACAATAAAAGATTAACCTCTTATTTAGTGTTCTTTACAAGCAGCAAAATGGGGGTAGGTGGGTAGAGGGATTCTAATTTATAGTAGTGTGGAAAGAGAACTGGACTTGTGTTATTTTAGGCAAGTCACTTCTTCTGGGCCTTAGTTTCTTCATCTATAAAATGAGGGATTTGAACAAAGCGATTGCTAAGTTTCTTTCTAAATATTCTAAATAAGGTTCCTTTTAAATATTGTGTGCTCGTTGCATTTTATCTTCAGAAAGGGTAGGTCCTGCGGGTTACCTATGATTATAACTCAGTTCCCTTTCCTTCTATCAGCATCCCGATGAGCTTAGGGTCACAGAAATAATTTGTTTAGTCATTAGGGCTCAAGAACATCCTCTTTATGGCCAAGGCCAAGTTAATCATAGCTACTTGTACCCTGGAGACAAAAGAAAACACTTATGGGAAAAGTGGTGAATATCTGTACATATATCTCCTGTTTGTGAGCACCATACATGTACACTTTCACCCTATACTATATAGCCTAGGAAGAACTGTCAGAGCTTCCTCCCACCTTGTGAAGGCTCTCAGATACCCCTTAGGAAGATAGGAGACCTTTCTTTTCTTCCACATCATACGGTCCCCAGGGGCTTCTACTGTTACCACATTCGCTAATACTGGAGGAGGTCAAGAGTTGGAAGGAAGTTGGCTACTCTTAGGTACATAGCAAAGTCAGAATTTGAACCAAGAGGACCTCTGACTCCAAATTTCGCATTCTTTCTGCTGAGTTGGTATTGTCCTGAAAGCTATTTTTAAATACCACAAAAATCTGGTTCTGCTTGAATCACCCCCAAGGACTCCAGCTTGAACTCGACTTCCTCCGAAAGGTTTCTTGGATACTGAAACCCACTCTGGTCTCTCCCTATCCACTCTACTTTGTCTGTTCTCTTCAGGGGCAGCTTTTCAAATCAGCCAATAAGCATTGACCTTTCCCTTTTCAAGTACTGATCATTTTGTCAAGCAGAGGGAGAGAAAGAGAGAGATACAAAAAGAAAAGTAAAACAAAGTCTGCTCTCCAGGAGCTTATATTCTAATGAAGGATACAATGTGTTCATACAAAAAAAGTAGACACTATATGTGGTAACTCTGGAGGAGAAGGGAGACAATCCTCAACTTTCATGGGGGGTAGCATTACCAGCAAATGGCAGGAAAGTAAAAAATGTAAATGTTGATACATTGAAACTATGAGAAATTGGATTTTAGGTTTCTGCAACCACCCAAAACTGTAATTTTTCATTAAAGATTGCTGAAAATATACTTTTCTGCATATAATTCTTCATAACAAAACATTAATTCTGATTACATGTACTTTTGCTACCATAGTCAGCATGAAATGGCCCCTACAATTCAGGAGAGAGGAGATGCAATGCCAGATTGGACAAGGGGGGCCAGGGAATGTCCAAACAACCCCAAAGTACAAAAAGGAAAGGGGCAACCTACTATCTCTAAACTCCCATTCTGCTCTATGGGTGAATTGTTCTCTGATGAAAGCACATTTCTTGGGGTGAGTCCAGGTCCACCTCAGAGCTCAGAACTCCCCCATGGGAGTTCCTCCATGAGACAGCTCATTTGCTCCACCTGGTGAGCTCTCTCTCCCCAGGCAACATCTGGCCTGCTGCTACATAGGCAGCAGGGGTGGTTAGATACTCCCTGGGCTACTGAGAGCCCGTCAGGGAGAAGGAGTGACAACTGTCTCATTTACCCACAAACTTAGCTGCTTTTCCATTTTGTTTTTCCAATTCCCTCATCGTATATTTGAGAGATTACTTTAGCACTTTCTGGAGCTGATTTATGAACATTTTTATAAATACTTCCTTTTTGTGTGTGGATATAATGAATCATAGATTCATTAACACCAAATTCAGGTTGACAGGTATGACAGATATTTCAAAGTTTATCTAATACCTTCATGTTTCCTTTATTTTTTCTAATTATAATGTTTCTAATTTATCTAATACTTTTATTTGTAAGACACGTCACTGACTTTGCACACTTGGGTTTAGAGCCCACAGTAGTTGTGCTCTGCTTTGGGGACAGCACTGCAACACAAAACACAAAAGCTTCATTGAGTTTTAAAGGCAAACAATGAAAATAAGCCCTGGAATCAGGGGGTGCTGGGGAGGGGGCACGTTTTACTGTACAATAATAGGGTAAACAAGATAATGAAGCTCCTTGTAGGATATCAGCCACTCCACAAACTTGAACATGACTCACATCTTATTTATTTTTTCTCTACTGCACATAGCCACAAATGTGCATTCAAAAGTGAAAATGAGGTTACTAATAAAATCACAGGAATACTTGGAGATGTGAAAGTTAAAATTCCAAATGTTGAAGATTGTGTTTTAGCAACTCAGGTTGAAGAGTGAAGGGTGGAGAAAGGAAAGGCCTCGCTCAGGAGGTTGCCACTTAAACTGAATCTTGGAGAAAGCCAAAGATCCCAAGTGATGGATGTGAGGAAAGAGGGCATTCCAGTGTGATAATTATAAAGGTTTGATAGACATAGTTTCTGGGTAATCATTTTATTATTAAGGCCAGAAGCTTATTTAATAAAAGGATGGTCATCTCGCTATCTCTCTCTGACCAAAGACCCCTAATAGTGGTAAGGTCACAGTTTATATGCCCTTCAAGGAAGAGCTGTTCCTGAGGGATGTCCAAACAACTCTGAATGGTAAACACAATGGGAAGTGGGCTATCTTGGGGTATATGATATGAGTCACTCAGATCTTCATTAAAAAGATATCAATTTCCATATCACCTGTCTTGATAACAGAGATAATCAACATTGTCCCATCTCCATGGGACTTTCCACTGACTGTGTCTGTCTGCCCTTCCTGACGTGACATGTAACTATTTCCCCCTTATATTTAATGACTAATTATTATATTAGGAGCATGGGTTTTCCCCCTTTCTTTTTCATCTAGATATCAACCAGTATGGGAAATCTCTTTTAAAGATTTATCCAGGCCAAGATCTAATCAGACAGTAAAAGAAGTCTAAGTTAGGGCTAATGAGTGTCTTCTTGCTCCTTTTGTCAGGTATGGGAAAATGCTGATTTTGTTAAATTTAGAATTACGGGCACTGAGTTCAAGCTCTGACTTTAACACTTGCTACAAATTAGTGAGTGATATCAACCTTAGACAAATCACTTCTCTTTTTGTCTCAATTTTCTCATATCTAAAATTACCTATGTAGCTAAGTACTTCAGTGACTAATTAGCTGAGTGCCTTGAAGTATATGGGGAGTTTAGGGAGATTGGGCACCTACAGGATGATGGCTTGCTCATCCATCTTCGGTGTTCCTCTTCACCCAACTCTCACCCGTGGCTCCAAGAAGCTGTAGAATGTGCAATGACCACAACCCAGTAAAACCAATTTGGCAAATGAGCTAAACCAAGTTGAGGGTAACTGACAAACCTCAACCCCCTTCAGACCCCTCAAGCCCCAAGCCTGTGAAGACTTCCTCCATTGGAATAATTTGTTCTAATGGCCATGAAGTCAACTGAAGTAGGTTCTGGGGGTGCTTAGAACTTGGTCAGATATGGAAGGTGCATCCTGGGCCATTGCTAGTTATCATCCCAAACGTTTGTCCTGCCACTGGACTTTGATGAGTCTAGATGACTCTAGAATGAGTCTAATGACTTTGTCTAACTCTGCTTCAATTAAATCCAATTCATGCCCAAATCAAGACATCACCTCATGATGTCATTGGTTCTCTTTGAAAAGAAGAAGCTTAGTACCTAATTACCTAAG
This sequence comes from Pseudocheirus occidentalis, assembly GCA_028646575.1. Taxonomy (NCBI): domain Eukaryota; kingdom Metazoa; phylum Chordata; class Mammalia; order Diprotodontia; family Pseudocheiridae; genus Pseudocheirus; species Pseudocheirus occidentalis. The sequence goes on from JAQQSW010013092.1 coordinate 12,324, forward strand.
AATCTAGGTAACAATGTACCTAAGTGTTGGGGGAGGAGGGACTAGGGGCTATGCTCGCTTAATTGACG
>JAQQSW010013093.1:0-12391 GCA_028646575.1 Pseudocheirus occidentalis
CTGTCCTGTCTCTGTAATTCTCCTGCTTATAAACACTGGCCTTTTCCCAACTCAACATGGTTGGGGGGAGTGTCTCAGCCAATAGCATTCTTCCAAGTCACAGGGGAATTCACACCTTTTCACCAATGGACAGAGTTCTGGGAATTCACACCTTTTCACCAATGGACAGAGTTCTATACTTAACACTAGGTTGCTGGGATCTACTTAACATCTGATCAAACAAATTAATTACCATTACAGTCTTATAACTTGAAATGTATTTATTTTCTCTTTTTATATTTAGCCCAGAGGATAATTTGGATTCAGTTCTCCAAATAGTAATGATTACCTTCATTGCACTAAGTAGATGAAGGACAGTTGAGATATTCTGAATCCTACATATAGAATGCTGACTACAAAGCAACTTAGAGTTTTTCTGGAGCACTTCATTTTCACGTAAATGATACAGAGCCTTTTATTTGTTTCTAGAGGTAATAAGAAAGACCCCAGAGTTTACTGAGTAGGAAAATTACATGAAGAGACCTGAAAATCAGGAGAAAACATCACCATTATGGCTTTGTAGAGGATTTGCCTAGAAAGGTAATAGTCTCAAGTATCCAATCAAATTTGGATAGTTTTTTTTATCTTTTAGAGTTATCCAAAGGTGGAACAGGTACTTTGGGATGCACTAGACTGGCCTTCACTAGAAGTTTTCTAGCAAACGTTAGATGAATGTGCACTGTAGGCTTTGTATTTTTTTTTCAGTTACTTGTTGGATTATTTGGCCAATGATATTCTTTTTGACATTTAAGATTCTTTGATTTTATGAGAGTTTCTCATATACATGGACCTTGGAATGTGGGAGGGCTGACTTCTAATATTCCCAACAGAAAATATGTGGACTGCAATAATCTAAAATTATACAATTCAACACAGGAGAGATAGGAAACAAGAACCATAATTAACATAGAGTCAATGGGGCTTTGTCTGGTGGAGATAGTTCTCCTTTCTGTCATGACTACTATACCCACAGCTTGGCTTCTGGTTCTCCAGTAACATTGCTTTCTCTAAGCCTTTGCCTTCTTTCTAATGTCCTATTATGCGAGGGTAGGGAAACTGGACTTTTTGAGAAATTTACTACATGACACTCAATTAGTCGTTTATGAAATGCCAGCCACTGTGCTATGTGCTAATACAAAGAAAAGTAAGATATTCCCTTCTTTTAAGGAATTCATATTATAACAGTGGAGATGACAGGCAAATAACTATATATAAACAAGATATATTTATATATATATACACACATACATACATACATACATACACACACGCGCATATATATATATATATATATATACACACACACACATATACACACACACAGGGTCATACCACCTTGGAAGCACCCCAAACTTGCAACCCCCACCCAGAATTAGCTCTGATAACAACAGAACAAAAAAAGCCTGAAGTTATGTTTAGTACTATCCACCCTCAGATGAGCAGAATTCAACTTTAACATAAAATTCAAAGTAAAGAAAGGGGTTGGAAAAATGAGGAAACAGCAGCAGCAACAAAAATGACCATAAAAAGCTGTTATGATTGCAGGGAATACCAAGACATCAACTCAGAAGACAACAATGTGAGAAAAGCTACAACCAAAACCTTGAAGAAAAAAAGATAATTAGACTGAAACTCAATAACAATTTCTAGGAGATTTAAAGAAAGACTGAGTGGTAAAGGAAAATTTTGGAAAAGAAATGATAGTGATGTGGGAGAATCACAAAAACAGAATTAACAGCTTGGTAAAGGAGGGACAAAAATATTTGAAGAAAATAATACCTTAAAAGACAGAATTGGCCAAATGCTAAATAAGGCACAAAATCTCACTGAAGCAAATAATTCCTTAAAAATTAGAACTGGGCAAGTGGAAGGTAATAACTTCATGAAATATCAAGAAACAATTAAATAAAGTCAAAAGAATGGAAAAAAAACAGAAGAAAATGTCAAATATCTCATGAAAAAGACAACTGACCTGGAAAGTAGAGATAAACTAAGAATTATTGGACTATCTAATAGCCATGATCAAAATTTAAAAAATAACCTAGACATCATATTTCAAAAATTTATAATGGAAATTGTTCTAATATCTTAGACTCAGAGGGTAAAATAGAAATTGAAAAACAGAATTCACCAACCACATCCTGAAAGAGATCCCAAATTGAACATTTCCGGGAATATTTTAGCCAAATTCCAGAGCTCCCAAACCATTGAGAAAATACTTCAAGCAACTAGAAAGAAATAGATTGATTACCATGGAGCCACAGTCTGGATCACATAAGATTTAGCAGCTTCCACATTAAATGATCAGAGAGCTTAGAATATGATATTCCAGGAGACAAAGGAACCAGGATTACAACTAAGAATGACTTATCCAGTAAAAATGAATATTATTCTTTAAGGAATAAATGAAATAGAGGGTTTCTAAGGATTCCTGATGAAAAGAACAGAATTGAATAAGAATTTAAGATTTACAAGACTCAAGGGAAGAAAAAAAAAGGTAAACATGAAAGAATAATCATAAGGAACTCAACAAAGTTAAACTTTTTAAATTCCCATATGGGAAAATCATACATGTAACTCCCAAGAACTTTATCATTATGAGGGCAATTAAACAGAGTTTACATAGAGAGAAAGCACAAGTTTAAATAAATTATTTTGGAATTATTTTTTTTTAATTAAGGGGTAAGACAGAGGGAATCTTTGGGAGAAGGGAGAAGGGAGACAGAATGGAGAAAACTTTCTCATAAAACAAGGCACACAATGAAAACTTCTACAGAAGAAGGGTGAAAGGGAGGTGAGTATGGTAGCAGGTAGTACTTGAACTTCACTCTCATTGGAACTATTTTAGAGAGGGAAAATCATACACACACATATACATATGAATAAAAATACACATACACATACATTCATACACACAGACACTCTTGGTACTATATAGAAACGTAACTTACCTAATAAGGAAATGTTGTTTAGGAGAGACACACTTGAAATAAATTGACACATGTAGTTAAAATAAAAGACTGGGCCAGAATCTAATATGCTACAGCTGAAGTAAAATATGAGAGTAGTAATCATGACCTCAGACAAAGCAAAAGCAAAATTAGATCTAATTAAAAGAGATAGTCAGGGAAACTACATAATACTTAAATGTACCATAAATAATCAATTAATATCAAAAACATTTTTTACAAGTTACTCTGAAAAAGGCCTCATTTCTCAAATATATTGAGTATGGAACTGAGTCAAATTTATAAAAATAAGAGGTACTATCGATTGATAAATAGTTAAAGGATATAAACGAATAGTTTCCTCAAGACGAAATAGAAGTTATCTATACTCTATACTCAAATGAAAAATGTGTTTGAAATCGTTATTGATTAGAGAAATATAAATTAAAACAACTGACACCTTAAGTGCTAGAGGGGACGAGGGGAAAGTAGGTACACTAATGAACTGTTGGAGTTGTGAACTGGTTCACCCATTTTGGGAAAAAAAAATTAGAATTATGTCCAAAATGTTCTAAAACTGTACATACTGTTTGACTCAGGAATACCGTAGTATTGTCTCTATCTCAAAGAGATCAAAGATAAAGGAAAAGGATCTATAAGTACAAAAATATTATAAATATTCAGCTTCTAAATAAATTGCTCCTTTTTCATGGAAAGAAGGGGATGCTCATTAATTTGGGAATGGCTAAAAAACCTTGTGGCATAGAATTATGATAGAGTACTGCTGTGATTTAAGAAATGATAAGGGGGGGTGAAGTCAAGATGGCAGCATAGAAGCAGAAAATCTCTATGGCTCCCCCCTTAACCACATAAAATACCTATAAAATATGATTCTAAACAAAATTTAGAGTTATAGAACTCACAAAGTGACAGAGAGAAACGAATATCCCTCTGAAGGTGGCCCAGCACGCAGACAGGAAGAGTTCATTCTAGTACGCTGTGGGCAGATCCCAGTCCCACTTGAGCTTGAGATTTTAGCCCCAGGGTGGCCCCGACCAGCCATGCCTGGAGCATCCCAGAGAGTGGATCACCAGCAGCTATGGTGGTTTCCAGAATTATCAAGTCATATATGCTAAAGACAAAGTAAAAGGTCAGTGGAAATCTCCTGGAACTGGGGTGGGGGGCAGAGTGCTGTCTAATCTCTTGGAGTGAGAAGCTGCGGATGTGTGGTGGCCCTGCTGCCACCTCCATGTGGATGCTTCAGAGTACCCCACTTGCAGATCATGGGGGCTGGGGAGCAAGCAACCATTCATAGGCTAAGTGCTCTTGCCTTAAACGGCCTGGATCAAGATCGTGGTCTTGGATGGTGACCCTTAGGTGTGTGACCAGTGAGCAAAAGGTGGTGGGGGCTGTAGAGATGGCAGCCCTTAATAGCTCTGGCTACAAAAAAACCCTAGTAATTTGGGACAAAGCTTTCCCCTCTGGAAGAAGAGTTCTATTGTGGCAAAGAGTTCAAAAAGTCAAGTAATTGACTGGCAACATGAGCACACAAAGAAAGCAAAGGAAGGACAGCCATCCAAATTTATATTCCTTTTTTGGGGACAAAGAGCATCAAAGCATGGAATGGGAGGAAGGCAGCTCAGTCAGAACTCCTGCGCCAAAAGCTTGCAAGAAAAATATGAACTGATTACAGGTCATTGTGGAGTTCAAGAAGAATTTTGAAAATCAAATAAGAGAAGTGGAGGAAAAATTGGGAAGAAAAATGAGAAAGATGCAAGAAAATCATGAAAAGAGAATCAACAACCTGACTGAAGAAAATGACACGTTAAAAATAGACAAAATCAAATTGCAAAAGAGGCCCAAAAAGCCAATGAGGAGAAGAATGCTTTAAAATAGATGAATTTGCCAGATGAAAAAAGAATTTCAAAAGCCCACTGAAGAGAATGATTCTTTTGGAAGCAGATTGGAGAAAATGGAAACTAATGACTTTATGAGAAATCAAGATGCTATTAAACAGATCCAAATAAGTGAAAAAATAGAAGGCAATATGAAATATCTCATTGGGAAAACCACAGACCTAGAAAATAGATTCAGGAGGGACAATTTAAAAAATTATTGGACAATCTGAAAGCCGTGATCAAAATATGAACCTAGAAATCATTCTTGAAAAAAAATTCTAGAAAAATTTGCCCTGATATTTTAGAACCAGAAGGCAAAATAGAGATTGAAAGAATTCATCAATCACCTCTTGAAAAAGATGCCAAAAAGTAAACTCCAAGGAGTATTGTAGCCAGGTTCCAGAGCTCCCAGATGAAGGAGAAAATATTATAAGCATCCAAGAAGAAATAATTTGAATATTGTGGAAATACAGTCAGGATAACATAGGATCTACATTAAGGGATCAAAGGGCTTGGATCCTACCTACCCAGCAAAATCAAGTATAATGTTTCAGGGGAAAATATGGTCATTCAATGAGGTGGAGGACTTTCAAGCACTCTTGATGAAAAAACCAGAACTGAATGGAAAATTTGGAATTCAAATACAAGAAGCAAGAGAAGCATGAGAAGGTAAACAAAGAAAAGAAATCATAAGGAACTTATGAAAGTTGAACTATTTACATGCCTACATGGAATAATGATAATTGCAACTTATGAAACTTTTTTTTTCAATATGAGGATAGTTGAAGAGAATATAACTGTATATATATATATATATATATACACATATACATATATGTATATATGGGAGGGTATATATGTGTATGAATGCGTATGTGAGTATATGTATATATGTGTACAGGTATACATAGACAGAGGGCACAGGATCAATTGAATAGGAAGGGATGATATTTAAATGTTGAAATTGAGAGGTGAGAGAGGAATATAATGAGAAGAGATGGGGGAATACAGAATGGGGTAAATTATCTCCTATAGAAGAGGCAAGGGATAACTGCTACAATGGATGGGAAGAACAGAAAGGCAAAAGGGAATTGCTCAGCCTTACTCTCATTGAATTTGGCTTAGGGAGGGAATGACTCTGAATTGTGTATCTCACCCTGCAGGACAGTAGAGGGGTAAGGGGATAAGCGATGGAATAATGGAGGGGAGGGGAGGTTGGGGGAAGGGTAGTTAGAAGCAAACACTTTTGTAAAGGGACAGCAACAATGTAGAAAATAGAACAAGTGATGGAAGGGATAGGATGGAGAGAAATATAATCAGTCTTTCACAATATATCCACTATGGAAATGTTTCACGTAACTACATATGTACAACCTATATTGAATTGCTTATCTTCCCAGTAAGGGTGGGAGACGAGGGAAAAAGGGAAACAAACTGGAATTTAAAATTTTAAAATCAAATGTTTAAAAATATTGTTATTCATTTTATTATCATTATTATTATTATTATTATTATTATTATTATTATTATTTAAAAGCAACTGAGAAATAAGATATATTGGCACTGAGGTATGGAGATTTCATCTTGCCCTTCCAGAAAGTCAGAGGTGGGAGGATTAGGAGAGAGCAGATTGGGAGAGGGGGTATTCAGTGGGATCATTGTTTTGGGGTGGTGGGTAGGGGAAAGATGGGGAGAAAATTTGTAACTCAAAATCTTGTGCAAATGAATGATATAAACTAAAAATAAACACAAAAGTCATTTTAAAAAAGAAATGATATGGGGGTAGGGTGTAGTTTCTTTTTTTTTAATTTATTGACTTGTTTATTTACTTTTAGTTTACAAGATTCAGTTACAGAATCACTTGAGTTTCAGATTTTCTCCCCTTCCTTCTTTCCCCCTACCCCCATAGTGGTATACAATCATGTATAAGATCTGCAAACACTTTCACGTTGTACAATAGTCTGGTTGTATAGAAGTGTTGTAACCAATGGAGCAAACTATGGGGAAAAAAATGAAAAGAAACAAAACAAAACATGGAAAAGAACAATAGCATATGTTGCTTCAGTCTCCATTTAAACTCTGGTCTTTCTAGATCTTTCTCTGAGTGTAGATATCTCCTTCCATTCTGATACTTCTAGAGCTGTCTTTTAACTGTGCATTGCTGAAAAGAGTCCAGTTTTTCAAGGTTGGTGGTCACACATATGATGTATCTGTGACTGTGTAAAAGTTTTCCTGATTCTGCTCTTCTTACTTAGCATGAATTCAAATAAGCCTCTCCAGGTAATTATGAAGTCCATCTCCTTCCCATTTCTTATAGCACAGTAGTATTCCATTACATTCATATACCATAACTTGTTTAGCCATTCCCCAATTAATGGACATCCCCTAAGTTTCCAGTTTTGTGCCACCACAAAGAGAGCTTCAATAAATATTTTTGTACAAATGGGTCCTTTTCCCACTTCTATGATCTCTTTGGGATACAACCCCAAAAGTGGTATTATTGAGTCAAAAGGTATGCAATTATTTATAGCCCTATGGGCATAGTTCCAGATTGCCTTCCAGAATGGTTGTATCAGTTTACAGGTCTACCAACAATGCATTGGAGTTCCAGTTTTTCCATGTCCACTCCAGCACTTGTCATTTTCCTGTTTTGTTATCTTAGCCAATCTGACTTGTGAGATGCGGTACCTCAAAGTTATTTTGATTTACATTTCTCGAATCAATAGTGATTTGGAGCATTTTTCCATATGCTTAAAGATCTTTAATTTCTATCTCTGAAAATTGCCTGTTCATATCCTTTGCCCCTTTATCAATTGGGGAATGAATTGTATTCTTATAAATTTTACTTAATTCCCTGTATATTTTAGAAATGAGGCCTTTATCAGAGACAGTGGTTGTAAATATTCTTTCCCCATTTCCAACTTCCCTCTTAATCTTGGTTACATTGGCTTTGTTTGTACAGAAACTTTTCAATTTAATGTAATCAAGATTATCCATTTTTCATTTTATAATGCTCTCCAACTTTTCTTTGGATAAATATGGCATCTTCAGAAAAATATGGCAAGAACTATCCAAACTGATGCAAAGTAATTTAAGAAGAACCAGGAGATCATTGTGTGCAGTAGAATCAATATTGTAATGATGATCAACTATAAATGACTTGGCTACTCTGATCAATATAGGACAGAATTCAAGAGAATTCCAAAGGCCTTATTAATGGAAAAAAAGAATTAACTGATGAACTCCAAATGCACATTTAGGTATAATTTTCTCACCATTTTTTTTGCTTTTTTTGCAATATGGCTAATATGGAACCACATTTTGCATGATTTCACATGTATGATTTATATCATATTACTTGCATTCTCATTGGGAGTGGGACAGGGTGAAAGGAAGGAGAAAATTTGAAACTCAGAATTTAAAAAGAAAAGAATGTTTAAAATAAATAAATAATGAATTAACATCTTTAAAAAAAGATATGCATAGAAGATGGAATAAAGGGCAAAGCAATAGAGGATGAATGCAAAAGAGAAACATGATGTTTTGTGAATATTGTCAGAAGTGCCCAAATGTGTGATCAGCCAATCAGAGGAAGAGAAGATGGTTTACATCCCACCCTCCATGTCATAACCAGTGACAAGGCTTGTCATCAACACAACCACACCTATCCTTTTCCCTCCAAATTCCTCCCTCTCCCCTGCCCCTTAGTCAAGCTACTAACCTTTCCTCTTTAACGCAACTATAAATTGATCCACTATCTCTCGTTTAGTATGGTGTCCCAGAATCACAAACTCTGGGTTTTCACAGATTAGGATCAATGTTGTGTGACTAACTTCCAAAACACTCAAACACTTCCTAAAATCTCATTGGGTCATTTTGCCCATATCCAGATTTTCCTTTGGGAATTTTAATGTATACTACCTGTCTGGTCCTCCAAGGATATGAGCAAAAAGATCCCTCTATCTCCTAGGTCTTCTTGATTAAAGGATGACTTTTATTTCATCCTACAGAGAGAACATCAAACAGACAAATGAATCTCACAGCAACTCCACACTTTCTAAAATTCTGTTCCCTTTCCAGTGAGTCTCACCTTCCCCCCAGGGACCTTTACAGTCCTTCAGACACATAGTGCCACCCTGTGGTTTGGACATCCTTTGGAAGGGAAATAAACAAGAGTTCATTAGAAAGACAACCCTGTGACATTCCAGTAAGTCCTGTCTATCCTTCAGATACCTATATTGGTCTCCTCCAGCTTTATGATACTATTTTAAAGACGTGTTCTTAGCAAATTAATTTTAGTTTCCTGGAATAGTAACCCCTTTCTTATCAGACCTGCCCCATCAGAATAACTTAGTGGAATAATAGTGGTAGAGAATTTAAACTTTTTTTTTTGCTTCCCTATAGTATGATTCCATCCCCTACATTTCTAGTTCCAGAGCTGTGTATGGCTTACCTTACCCTCTCCCTTCCCCCTGCCAAATCTTTTGTATAAATAACCACCAAGAATAAAAAAGTACATCAAATACTTGGCTGGTTCTACTTTTCTAAAAGCTAAGGGTTTTAAGTAAGACTGCCTTCTTTATGTTTTATGTTCATTAGGTCATTTGTTTTTGTTGATAGGTATTATGCTTAAAATACTTGAAGTCTTAGGCAATATATTAATTTTGTCTATAGATATTTTACTACAAATAAGATTAGTGAGTGAAAACAATTTCAATTTAGGTTAATATACTGGGGATAAAATATACCTTTTTTATGTAAGATGCAATTGAGTAACCCTCATTTTCTAAATGCAGTCTCATTAATTTGTGCAATTATTCTTTACCTTGTGTAAGGATAATTCATAGCCTTGATTTAATTCAACAATTGTTTGTTGGGCACTTAGTATGTCAAAAACTTGTGCTAGCTATCACGAGTGATACAATGACAAATAAGGCATAATTACTATACTCCAAGATTTAATATTTCAATCATCAATATCATTATCACCATCAAATCATTATTTCCATTCACATTTATCAAATTCCTTAAGGTGCACAAAACATTTCCCTAATATCAAATAAAGTAAGTAGCATAAGTATTATTATTCTAATTTTACAAATTATGGAATTAAGGATTAAACTGGCTAAGTGATTTGTCTAAGGTAATAAGTTACTGAGGTAAGATTTAACCAGGGTGTTCTGACCACAAACTTGATTCTCTATTATACCATTTATAAAAATATTTATAATGTAAAATAGAATATAATGAGTACATAATATAGGTACAGAATATTATAAGTATTGTAAAAATGGAGAGATCACTTTATAATGAGTGAGGATGAGGGATCGTGGAAAGTTTCATGGAGATGTTTGAACTTGAGCAATGCTTTGAAGAAAGACTAGCATTTGCCAAAGTACAGCTGTTCCGTAAAAAAATCCAGATACAAGTAGAAATATGAGAATAGCATGGGTAGATCAGATCCAGTCAGATAACTATTACTTATTTAGTGCTTACTGTTGTCTCAAGCACTAAACTAAGCACTTGGAATATAAATAGAAGTTTTTCTATGAGATAGACATTGTTCTCAAGGAGCCAACATTCTGCAGGGGCTAGGTGAGGTGTAACATATGGCTGACCTGGGTACCCTTTTTAAATGGAAGTTTGAACAGAAGTCATTCAGTTAAGATCTAGGGACTGAAAGTAATTCTAATGTATGAATTGTAGGGCTGGAGCAAAGTTTCAGGATGAAGAGCTGGGGCATGTAAGAAAATGTCTGGAGTACAGCCTGGTGAGAGGAATGAGGAACATTGTTCAAGTAATAATAATAGTTCTGTTTTGCTTATGGTGGAGTCAGGTATGAAGGGGAGCAGGACAAAGCGGGGGGTAGGTCTGTAAAACTGAGAAGGAATGCTATACTCATGTTATGGTAGGAGCCTGGACTGACTGGCAAGGATATGGATTTCATTCACTAGGGAATAGAGAACACTTGAAAGTTTGTGAACAGAGAAATAATAATCAAAATGATAAACAAACACAATATTGTTAGATGGAATTTGAGTAAGGAGAAATGGAAGTGGGCAAAAGAGTTTGGAGACTGGAGGTATTATGGATTTTTATTGTATAACTGATGATGATAATGCAAAATGCAGAGACATCACAGAACAAATACTATATAGATACCTATATCTATAGTTATATCTGCAACTATATTAAAAATATAGATATTACATATTTATACGTGTTTATATATGTATACACAAATGTATATGTATGCTTTTGCTTTGTGTGAGATTGATTGCTAACCCTACAATTTTTATTTCAGTTGAAGCACCATATATTTTATTCCAGTCACATATTTTAACACCAATTGTGTGTCTTTCTGTTTCAAACATGTCTCTTGTAGACAACATATTATTGGATTCTGGTTCTAATTCATTCTGCTATCTACTTCTGTTTTATGAGTGAGTCAACGCCATTCACACTTACAATTATGATTACCCTCATCCTATTTCCCTCCATTCTGTTGTCTTCATTTTATCTTTTTCTCTCTTTTCTTATCCTGTCATTTCTCAAATGTCTGTTTTTCTTCTACCTTTGCCTTTATTAATTTGCCTTCCCTTTTACCACTCCCCACTCCCCATCCTTTATCACATGCTTTTCCTTTCCTAATTCCCTGATGGGTAAAATAGATTTATATACCAAACTCCGCATGCTCTTCTATATTCTTCCCTCCTTGAACCAATTTCAATGAGAGTGAGATTTAAGCTTTCCCTGCTATTCCCACCCCACTCCCATTTTCCCCTCCTTTGTAAAAGTTTTTCCTTGGTGCTTCCTTAAGATGAGATAATATTATCCATTCTACCTCTCCTCTCCCTCTTCTTCCAATAATTCCATCTGTCTCATCCCTTAATTGTTTTTTGAGATCATCTAAATATAATTGATTCACACTTATGCCCTCTATCTATGTAGACTTAATCTATCCAACCAATAACGATAAAATTCTGAGGCATTGTATGTATCATCTTCCCATATAGGAATAAACATTTGATGGAGTCTCTTATGATTTCTCTTTCATGTTTCTCTTTTAATGCTTCTCTTGAATCTTGTGTTTGAATGTCAAATTATTGTTCAGCCCTGCTCTTTTCTTTAGGAAAGCTGGAAAGTCCTCTGTTTCATTATATATCCATTTCTTCCCCTGAAGGATTATACTTAGTTTTTCTATGTAGGTTGTTCTTGGCTGTAATCTTAGCTCCTTCACCTTCTGGAATACAACATTCCAAACCCACTGATCCCTTAATGTGGAAGCTGCTAAATTTCGTATGATCTTATTTGAGATTCCATGACATTTTTTTATTGAGCTTTTCATTTGTTTTTTTAATTTGTTTTCTTGTTTACGTTATTCATTTTCATTACATTTTTGCATTACAAATTTTCTCCCCATCTTGCCCCTGCCCCAACCCTAAAACAGCAATCCCACTGTAAAGCCCCTCCCCTGCTCTGCTCTCCCATTTTCTGGTAGGGCAG